>CAWVNZ010002207.1:0-181732 GCA_963930735.1 Dioctria linearis
TGTCGCAAATTTTAATTAAGCCAGGGATTGCCTTTTCTATAGTAAATTATTCAAAAATTAATTTTTTTCTGTCGCAAATTATAATTACGCCAGGGATTGCCTTTTCTATAGTAAATTATTCAAAAAATGATTTTATACTGTCGCAAATTTTAATTACGCCAGGGATTGCCTTTTCTATAGTAAATTATTCAAAAAATAATTTTTTTCTGTCGCAAATTATAATTACGCCAGGGATTGCCTTTTCTATAGTAAATTATTCAAAAAATAATTTTATACTGTCGCAAATTTTAATTACGCTAGGGATTGCCTTTTCTATAGTAAATTATTCAAAAATTCATTTTATACTGTCGCAAATTTTAAATACGCCAGGGATTGCCCTTTCTATAGTAAATTTTGCAAAAATTAATTTTTTTCTGTCGCAAATTATAATTCCGCGAGGGATTGCCTTTTCTATAGTAAATTATTCAAAAATTAATTTTTTACTGTCTCAAATTTTAATTACGCCAGGGATTGCCTTTTCTATAGTAAATTATTCAAAAAATAATTTTATACTGTCGCAAATTTTAATTACGCCAGGGATTGCCTTTTCTATAGTAAACTATTCAAAAAACTAATTTTTTACTGTCTCAAATTTTAATTACGCCAGGGATTGCCTTTTCTATAGTAAATTATTCAAAAATTAATTTTTTTCTGTCGCAAATTATAATTACGACAGGGATTGCCTTTTCTATAGTAAATTATTCAAAAAATAATTTTATACTGTCGCAAATTTTAATTACGCCAAGGATTGCCTTTTCTATAGTAAATTATTCAAAAAATAATTTTTTACTGTCGCAAATTTTAATTACGCCAGGGATTGCCTTTTCTATAGTAAATTATTCAAAAAATAATTTTTTACTGTCTCAAATTTTGAATACGCCAGGGATTGCCTTTTCTATAGTAAATTATTCAAAAAATAATTTTTTACTGTCGCAAATTATAATTACGCCAGGGATTGCCTTTTCTATAGTAAATTATTCAAAAAATAATTTTTTACTGTTGCAAATTTTAACTACGCCAGGGATTGCCTTTTCTATAGTAAATTATTCAAAAAATAATTTTTTACTGTCGCAAATTTTAATTACGCCAGGGATTGCCTTTTCTATAGTAAATTATTCAAAAAATAATTTTTTACTGTCGCAAATTATAATTACGCCAGGGATTGCCTTTTCTATAGTAAATTATTCAAAAAATAATTTTTTACTGTTGCAAATTTTAACTACGCCAGGGATTGCCTTTTCTATAGTAAATTATTCAAAAAATAATTTTTTACTGTCGCAAATTTTAATTACGCCAGGGATTGCCTTTTCTATAGTAAATTATTCAAAAAATAATTTTTTACTGTCTCAAATTTTAATTACGCCAGGGATTGCCTTTTCTATAGTAAATTATTCAAAAAATAATTTTATACTGTCGAAAATTTTAATTACGCCAGGGATTGCCTTTTCTATAGTAAATTATTCAAAAAATAATTTTTTACTGTTGCAAATTTTAATTACGCCAGGGATTGCCTTTTCTATAGTAAATTATTCAAAAAATAATTTTTTACTGTCGCAAATTTTAATTACGCCAGGGATTGCCTTTTCTATAGTAAATTATTCAAAAAATAATTTTTTACTGTCGCAAATTTTAATTACGCCAGGGATTGCCTTTTCTATAGTAAATTATTCAAAAAATAATTTTTTACTGTCTCAAATTTTAAATACGCCAGGGATTGCCTTTTCTATAGTAAATTATTCAAAAAATAATTTTTTACTGTCTCAAATTTTAAATACGCCAGGGATTGCCTTTTCTATAGTAAATTATTCAAAAAATAATTTTTTACTGTCGCAAATTTTAATTACGCCAGGGATTGCCTTTTCCATAGTAAATTATTCAAAAATTCATTTTATACTGTCGCAAATTTTAAATACGCCAGGGATTGCCTTTTCTATAGTAAATTATTCAAAAAATAATTTTATACTGTCGCAAATTTTAATTACGGCAGGGATTGCATTTTCTATAGTAAATTATTCAAAAATAATTTTTTACTGTCTCAAATTTTAATTACGCCAGGGATTGCCTTTTCTATAGCAAATTATTCAAAAATTAATTTTTTTCTGTCGCAAATTATAATTACCCCAGGGATTGCCTTTTCTATAGTAAATTATGCAAAAAATAATTTTATACTGTCGCAAATTTTAATTACGCCAGGGATTGCCTTTTCTATAGTAAATTATTCAAAAAATAATTTTTTACTGTCGCAAATTTTAATTACGCCAGGGATTGCCTTTTCTATAGTAAATTATTCAAAAAATATTTTTTTACTGTTGCAAATTTTAATTACGCCAGGGATTGCCTTTTCTATAGTAAATTATTCAAAAAATAATTTTTTACTGTCGCAAATTTTAATTACGCCAGGGATTGCCTTTTCTATAGTAAATTATACAAAAAATAATTTTTTACTGTCGCAAATTTGAATTACGCCAGGGATTGTCTTTTCTATAGTAAACTTTGCAAAAAATAATTGTTTAGTGTCGCAAATTTTAATTACGCCAGGGATTGCCTTTTCTATAGTAAATTATTCAAAAATTAATTTTTTTCTGTCGCAAATTATAATTACGCCAGGGATTGCTTTTTTTTTGGGGTAAATTATTCAAAAAATAATTTTATACTGTCGCAAATTTTAATTACGCTAGGGATTGCCTTTTATATAGTAAATTATTCAAAAATTCATTTTATACTGTCGCAAATTTTAAATACGCCAGGGATTGCCTTTTCTATAGTAAATTTTGCAAAAATTAATTTTTTTTCTGTCGCAAATTATAATTCCGCCAGGGATTGCCTTTTCTATAGTAAATTATTCAAAAATTAATTTTTTACTGTCTCAAATTTTAATTACGCCAGGGATTGCCTTTTCTATAGTAAATTATTCAAAAAACAATTTTATACTGTCGCAAATTTTAATTACGCCAGGGATTGCCTTTTCTATAGTAAATTATTCAAAAAATAATTTTTTACTGTCTCAAATTTTAATTACGCCAGGGATTGCCTTTTCTATAGTAAATTATTCAAAAATTAATTTTTTTCTGTCGCAAATTATAATTACGACAGGGATTGCCTTTTCTATAGTAAATTATTCAAAAAATAATTTTATACTGTCGCAAATTTTAATTACGCCAAGGATTGCCTTTTCTATAGTAAATTATTCAAAAAATAATTTTTTACTTTCGCAAATTTTAATTACGCCAGGGATTGCCTTTTCTATAGTAAATTATTCAAAAAATAATTTTTTACTGTCTCAAATTTTAATTACGCCAGGGATTGCCTTTTCTATAGTAAATTATTCAAAAAATAATTTTATACTGTCGAAAATTTTAATTACGCCAGGGATTGCCTTTTCTATAGTAAATTATTCAAAAAATAATTTTTTACTGTTGCAAATTTTAATTACGCCAGGGATTGCCTTTTCTATAGTAAATTATTCAAAAAATAATTTTTTACTGTCGCAAATTTTAATTACGCCAGGGATTGCCTTTTCTATAGTAAATTATTCAAAAAATAATTTTTTACTGTCGCAAATTTTAATTACGCCAGGGATTGCCTTTTCTATAGTAAATTATTCAAAAAATAATTTTTTTCTGTCTCAAATTTTAAATACGCCAGGGATTGCCTTTTCTATAGTAAATTATTCAAAAAATAATTTTTTACTGTCTCAAATTTTAAATACGCCAGGGATTGCCTTTTCTATAGTAAATTATTCTAAAAATAATTTTTTACTGTCGCAAATTTTAATTACGCCAGGGATTGCCTTTTCTATAGTAAATTATTCAAAAATTCGTTTTATACTGTCGCAAATTTTAAATACGCCAGGGATTGCCTTTTCTATAGTAAATTTTGCAAAAATTAATTTTTTTCTGTCGCAAATTATAATTAGGCCAGGGATTGCCTTTTCTATAGTAAATTATTCAAAAATTAATTTTTTACTCTCTCAAATTTTAATTACGCCAGGGATTGCCTTTTCTATAGTAAATTATTCAAAAAATAATTTTATACTGTCGCAAATTTTAATTACGCCAGGGATTGCCTTTTCTATAGTAAATTATTCAAAAAATAATTTTTTACTGTCGCAAATTTTAATTACGCCAGGGATTGCCTTTTCTATAGTAAATTATTCAAAAAATAATTTTTTACTGTCTCAAATTTTAATTACGCCAGGGATTGCCTTTTCTATAGTAAATTATTCAAAAAATAATTTTATACTGTCGAAAATTTTAATTACGCCAGGGATTGCCTTTTCTATAGTAAATTATTCAAAAAATAATTTTTTACTGTTGCAAATTTTAATTACGCCAGGGATTGCCTTTTCTATAGTAAATTATTCAAAAAATAATTTTTTACTGTCGCAAATTTTAATTACGCCAGGGATTGCCTTTTCTATAGTAAATTATTCAAAAAATAATTTTTTACTGTCGCAAATTTTAATTACGCCAGGGATTGCCTTTTCTATAGTAAATTATTCAAAAAATAATTTTTTTCTGTCTCAAATTTTAAATACGCCAGGGATTGCCTTTTCTATAGTAAATTATTCAAAAAATAATTTTTTACTGTCTCAAATTTTAAATACGCCAGGGATTGCCTTTTCTATAGTAAATTATTCTAAAAATAATTTTTTACTGTCGCAAATTTTAATTACGCCAGGGATTGCCTTTTCTATAGTAAATTATTCAAAAATTCGTTTTATACTGTCGCAAATTTTAAATACGCCAGGGATTGCCTTTTCTATAGTAAATTTTGCAAAAATTAATTTTTTTCTGTCGCAAATTATAATTAGGCCAGGGATTGCCTTTTCTATAGTAAATTATTCAAAAATTAATTTTTTACTCTCTCAAATTTTAATTACGCCAGGGATTGCCTTTTCTATAGTAAATTATTCAAAAAATAATTTTATACTGTCGCAAATTTTAATTACGCCAGGGATTGCCTTTTCTATAGTAAATTATTCAAAAAATAATTTTTTACTGTCGCAAATTTTAATTACGCCAGGGATTGCCTTTTCTATAGTAAATTATTCAAAAAATAATTTTATACTGTCGCAAATTTTAATTACGCCAGGGATTGCCTTTTCTATAGTAAATTATTCAAAAAATAATTTTTTACTGTCGCAAATTTTAATTACGCCAGGGATTGCCTTTTCTATAGTAAATTATTCAAAAAATAATTTTTTACTGTCGCAAATTTTAATTACGCCAGGGATTGCCTTTTCTATAGTAAATATTGCAAAAAAGAATTGTTTAGTGTCGCAAATTTTAATTACGCCAGGGATTGCCTTTTCTATAGTAAATTATTCAAAAAATAATTTTTTACTGTCTCAAATTTTAATTACGCCAGGGATTGCCTTTTCTATAGTAAATTATTCAAAAATTAATTTTTTTCTGTCGCAATTTATAATTACGCCAGGTATTGCCTTTTCTATAGTAAATTATTCAAAAAATAATTTTATACTGTCGCAAATTTTAATTACGCCAGGGATTGCCTTTTCTATAGTAAATTATTCAAAAAATAATTTTTTACTGTCGCAAATTTTAATTACGCCAGGGATTGCCTTTTCTATAGTAAATTATTCAAAAAATAATTTTATACTGTCGCAAATTTTAATTACGCCAGGAATTGCCTTTTCTATAGCAAATTATTCAAAAAATAATTTTTTACTGTCTCAAATTTTAACTACGCCAGGGATTGCCTTTTCTATAGTAAATTATTCAAAAATTAATTTTTTTCTGTCGCAAATTATAATTACGCCAGGGATTACCTTTTCTATAGTAAATTATTCAAAAAATAATTTTATACTGTCGCAAATTTTAATTAATCCAGGGATTGCCTTTTCTATAGTAAATTATTCAAAAAATAATTTTATACTGTCGCAAATTTTAATTACGCCAGGGATTGCCTTTTCTATAGTAAATTATTCAAAAAATAATTTTTTACTGTCGCAAATTTTAATTACACCAGGGATTGCCTTTTCTATAGTAAATTATTCAAAAAATAATTTTATACTGTCGCAAATTTTAATTACGCCAGGGATTGCCTTTTCTATAGTAAATTATTCAAAAAATAATTTTTTACTGTCGCAAATTTTAATTACGCCAGGGATTTCCTTTTCTATAGTAAATTATTCAAAAAATAATTTTTTACTGTCGCAAATTTTAATTACGCCAGGGATTGCCTTTTCTATAGTAAATATTGCAAAAAATAATTGTTTAGTGTCGCAAATTTTAATTACGCCAGGGATTGCCTTATCTATAGTAAATTATTCAAAAAATAATTTTTTACTGTCTCAAATTTTAATTACGCTAGGGATTGCCTTTTCTATAGTAAATTATTCAAAAATTAATTTTTTTCTGTCGCAATTTATAATTACGCCAGGGATTGCCTTTTCTATAGTAAATTATTCAAAAAATAATTTTATACTGTCGCAAATTTTAGTGACGCCAGGGATTGCCTTTTCTATAGTAAATTATTCAAAAAATAATTTTTTACTGTCGCAAATTTTAATTACGCCAGGGATTGCCTTTTCTATAGTAAATTATTCAAAAAATAATTTTTTACTGTTGCAAATTTTAATTACGCCAGGGATTGCCTTTTCTATAGTAAATTATTCAAAAAATAATTGTTTAGTGTCGCAAATTATAATTACGCCAGGGATTGCCTTTTCTATAGTAAATTATTCAAAAAATAATTTCTTACTGTCTCAAATTTTAAATACGCCAGGTATTGCCTTTTCTATAGTAAATTATTCAAAAAATAATTTTTTACTGTCGCAAATTTTAATTACGCCAGGAATTGCCTTTTCTATAGTAAATTATTCAAAAAATAATTTTTTACTGTCGCAAATTATAATTACGCCAGGGATTGCCTTTTCTATAGTAAATTTTGCAAAAATTTATTTTTTTCTGTCGCAAATTATAATTACGCCAGGGATTGCCTTTTCTATAGTAAATTATTCAAAAATTAATTTTTTACTGTCTCAAATTTTAATTACGCCAGGGATTGCCTTTTCTATAGTAAATTATTCAAAAAATAATTTTATACTGTCGCAAATTTTAATTACGCCAGGGATTGCCTTTTCTATAGTAAATTATTCAAAAAATAATTTTTTACTGTCTCAAATTTTAATTACGCCAGGGATTGCCTTTTCTATAGTAAATTATTCAAGAATTAATTTTTTTCTGTCGCAAATTATAATTACGCCAGGGATTGCCTTTTCTATAGTAAATTATTCAAAAAATAATTTTATACTGTCGCAAATTTTAATTACGCCAGGGATTGCCTTTTCTATAGTAAATTATTCAAAAAATAATTTTTTACTGTCGCAAATTTTAATTACACCAGGGATTGCCTTTTCTATAGTAAATTATTCAAAAAATAATTTTTTACTGTTGCAAATTTTAATTACGCCAGGGATTGCCTTTTCTATAGTAAATTATTCAAAAAATAATTTTTTACTGTCGCAAATTTTAATTACGCCAGGGATTGCCTTTTCTATAGTAAATTATTCAAAAAATGATTTTATACTGTCGCAAATTTTAATTACGCCAGGGATTGCCTTTTCTATAGTAAATTATTCAAAAAATAATTTTTTTCTGTCGCAAATTATAATTACGCCAGGGATTGCCTTTTCTATAGTAAATTATTCAAAAAATAATTTTTTACTGTCTCAAATTTTAAATACGCCAGGGATTGCCTTTTCTATAGTAAATTATTCAAAAAATAATTGTTTAGTGTCGCAAATTATAATTATGCCAGGGATTGCCTTTTCTATAGTAAATTATTCAAAAAATAATTTTTTACTGTCTCAAATTTTAAATACGCCAGGGATTGCCTTTTCTATAGTAAATTATTCAAAAAATAATTTTTTACTGTTGCAAATTTTAATTACGCCAGGGATTGCCTTTTCTATAGTAAATTATTCAAAAAATAATTTTTTACTGTCGCAAATTTTAATTACGCCAGGGATTGCCTTTTCTATAGTAAATTATTCAAAAAATGATTTTATACTGTCGCAAATTTAAATTACGCCAGGGATTGCCTTTTCTATAGTAAATTATTCAAGAATTAATTTTTTTCTGTCGCAAATTATAATTACGCCAGGGATTGCCTTTTCTATAGTAAATTATTCAAAAAATAATTTTATACTGTCGCAAATTTTAATTACGCCAGGGATTGCCTTTTCTATAGTAAATTATTCAAAAAATAATTTTTTACTGTCTCAAATTTTAATTACGCCAGGGATTGCCTTTTCTATAGTAAATTATTCAAGAATTAATTTTTTTCTGTCGCAAATTATAATTACGCCAGGGATTGCCTTTTCTATAGTAAATTATTCAAAAAATAATTTTATACTGTCGCAAATTTTAATTACGCCAGGGATTGCCTTTTCTATAGTAAATTATTCAAAAAATAATTTTATACTGTCGCAAATTTTAGTGACGCCAGGGATTGCCTTTTCTATAGTAAATTATTCAAAAAATAATTTTTTACTGTCGCAAATTTTAATTACGCCAGGGATTGCCTTTTCTATAGTAAATTATTCAAAAAATAATTTTTTACTCTTGCAAATTTTAATTACGCCAGGGATTGCCTTTTCTATAGTAAATTATTCAAAAAATAATTGTTTAGTGTCGCAAATTATAATTACGCCAGGGATTGCCTTTTCTATAGTAAATTATTCAAAAAATAATTTTTTACTGTCTCAAATTTTAAATACGCCAGGTATTGCCTTTTCTATAGTAAATTATTCAAAAAATAATTTTTTACTGTCGCAAATTTTAATTACGCCAGGGATTTCCTTTTCTATAGTAAATTATTCAAAAAATAATTTTTTACTGTCGCAAATTTTAATTACGCCAGGGATTGCCTTTTCTATAGTAAATATTGCAAAAAATAATTGTTTAGTGTCGCAAATTTTAATTACGCCAGGGATTGCCTTTTCTATAGTAAATTATTCAAAAAATAATTTTTTACTGTCTCAAATTTTAATTACGCTAGGGATTGCCTTTTCTATAGTAAATTATTCAAAAATTAATTTTTTTCTGTCGCAATTTATAATTAAGCCAGGGATTGCCTTTTCTATAGTAAATTATTCAAAAAATAATTTTATACTGTCGCAAATTTTAGTGACGCCAGGGATTGCCTTTTCTATAGTAAATTATTCAAAAAATAATTTTTTACTGTCGCAAATTTTAATTACGCCAGGGATTGCCTTTTCTATAGTAAATTATTCAAAAAATAATTTTTTACTGTTGCAAATTTTAATTACGCCAGGGATTGCCTTTTCTATAGTAAATTATTCAAAAAATAATTGTTTAGTGTCGCAAATTATAATTACGCCAGGGATTGCCTTTTCTATAGTAAATTATTCAAAAAATAATTTTTTACTGTCTCAAATTTTAAATACGCCAGGTATTGCCTTTTCTATAGTAAATTATTCAAAAAATAATTTTTTACTGTCGCAAATTTTAATTACGCCAGGAATTGCCTTTTCTATAGTAAATTATTCAAAAAATAATTTTTTACTGTCGCAAATTATAATTACGCCAGGGATTGCCTTTTCTATAGTAAATTTTGCAAAAATTTATTTTTTTCTGTCGCAAATTATAATTACGCCAGGGATTGCCTTTTCTATAGTAAATTATTCAAAAATTAATTTTTTACTGTCTCAAATTTTAATTACGCCAGGGATTGCCTTTTCTATAGTAAATTATTCAAAAAATAATTTTATACTGTCGCAAATTTTAATTACGCCAGGGATTGCCTTTTCTATAGTAAATTATTCAAAAAATAATTTTTTACTGTCTCAAATTTTAATTACGCCAGGGATTGCCTTTTCTATAGTAAATTATTCAAGAATTAATTTTTTTCTGTCGCAAATTATAATTACGCCAGGGATTGCCTTTTCTATAGTAAATTATTCAAAAAATAATTTTATACTGTCGCAAATTTTAATTACGCCAGGGATTGCCTTTTCTATAGTAAATTATTCAAAAAATAATTTTTTACTGTCGCAAATTTTAATTACACCAGGGATTGCCTTTTCTATAGTAAATTATTCAAAAAATAATTTTTTACTGTTGCAAATTTTAATTACGCCAGGGATTGCCTTTTCTATAGTAAATTATTCAAAAAATAATTTTTTACTGTCGCAAATTTTAATTACGCCAGGGATTGCCTTTTCTATAGTAAATTATTCAAAAAATGATTTTATACTGTCGCAAATTTTAATTACGCCAGGGATTGCCTTTTCTATAGTAAATTATTCAAAAAATAATTTTTTTCTGTCGCAAATTATAATTACGCCAGGGATTGCCTTTTCTATAGTAAATTATTCAAAAAATAATTTTTTACTGTCTCAAATTTTAAATACGCCAGGGATTGCCTTTTCTATAGTAAATTATTCAAAAAATAATTGTTTAGTGTCCCAAATTATAATTATGCCAGGGATTGCCTTTTCTATAGTAAATTATTCAAAAAATAATTTTTTACTGTCTCAAATTTTAAATACGCCAGGGATTGCCTTTTCTATAGTAAATTATTCAAAAAATAATTTTTTACTGTTGCAAATTTTAATTACGCCAGGGATTGCCTTTTCTATAGTAAATTATTCAAAAAATAATTTTTTACTGTCGCAAATTTTAATTACGCCAGGGATTGCCTTTTCTATAGTAAATTATTCAAAAAATGATTTTATACTGTCGCAAATTTAAATTACGCCAGGGATTGCCTTTTCTATAGTAAATTATTCAAGAATTAATTTTTTTCTGTCGCAAATTATAATTACGCCAGGGATTGCCTTTTCTATAGTAAATTATTCAAAAAATAATTTTATACTGTCGCAAATTTTAATTACGCCAGGGATTGCCTTTTCTATAGTAAATTATTCAAAAAATAATTTTTTACTGTCTCAAATTTTAATTACGCCAGGGATTGCCTTTTCTATAGTAAATTATTCAAGAATTAATTTTTTTCTGTCGCAAATTATAATTACGCCAGGGATTGCCTTTTCTATAGTAAATTATTCAAAAAATAATTTTATACTGTCGCAAATTTTAATTACGCCAGGGATTGCCTTTTCTATAGTAAATTATTCAAAAAATAATTTTTTACTGTCGCAAATTTTAATTAGGCCAGGGATTGCCTTATCTATAGTAAATTATTCAAAAAATAATTTTTTACTGTTGCAAATTTTAATTACGCCAGGGATTGCCTTTTCTATAGTAAATTATTCAAAAAATAATTTTTTACTGTCGCAAATTTTAATTACGCCAGGGATTGCCTTTTCTATAGTAAATTATTCAAAAAATGATTTTATACTGTCGCAAATTTTAATTACGCCAGGGATTGCCTTTTCTATAGTAAATTATTCAAAAATAATTTTTTTCTGTCGCAAATTATAATTACGCCAGGGATTGCCCTTTCTATAGTAAATTATTCAAAAAATAATTTTTTACTGTCGCAAATTTTAATTACGCCAGGGATTGCCTTTTCTATAGTAAATTATTCAAAAAAATAATTTTTTACTGTCGCAAATTTTAATTACGCCAGGGATTGCCTTTTCTATAGTAAATTATTCAAAAAATAATTTTTTACTGTCTCAAATTTTAAATACGCCAGGGATTGCCTTTTCTATAGTAAATTATTCAAAAAATAATTTTTTACTGTCTCAAATTTTAAATACGCCAGGGATTGCCTTTTCTATAGTAAATTATTCAAAAAATAATTTTTTACTGTCGCAAATTTTAATTACGCCAGGGATTGCCTTTTCTATAGTAAATTATTCAAAAATTCATTTTATACTGTCGCAAATTTTAAATACGCCAGGGATTGCCTTTTCTATAGTAAATTATTCAAAAAATAATTTTATACTGTCGCAAATTTTAATTACGGCAGGGATTGCATTTTCTATAGTAAATTATTCAAAAAATAATTTTTTACTGTCTCAAATTTTAATTACGCCAGGGATTGCCTTTTCTATAGCAAATTATTCAAAAATTAATTTTTTTCTGTCGCAAATTATAATTACCCCAGGGATTGCCTTTTCTATATTAAATTATGCAAAAAATAATTTTATACTGTCGCAAATTTTAATTACGCCAGGGATTGCCTTTTCTATAGTAAATTATTCAAAAAATAATTTTTTACTGTCGCAAATTTTAATTACGACAGGGATTGCCTTTTCTATAGTAAATTATTCAACAAATATTTTTTTACTGTTGCAAATTTTAATTACGCCAGGGATTGCCTTTTCTATAGTAAATTATTCAAAAAATAATTTTTTACTGTCGCAAATTTTAATTACGCCAGGGATTGCCTTTTCTATAGTAAATTATACAAAAAATAATTTTTTACTGTCGCAAATTTTAATTACGCCAGGGATTGTCTTTTCTATAGTAAACTTTGCAAAAAATAATTGTTTAGTGTCGCAAATTTTAATTACGCCAGGGATTGCCTTTTCTATAGTAAATTATTCAAAAATTAATTTTTTTCTGTCGCAAATTATAATTACGCCAGGGATTGCCTTTTCTATAATAAATTATTCAAAAAATAATTTTTTACTGTCGCAAATTTTAATTACGCTAGGGATTGCCTTTTCTATAGTAAATTATTCAAAAATTCATTTTATACTGTCGCAAATTTTAAATACGCCAGGGATTGCCTTTTCTATAGTAAATTTTGCAAAAATTAATTTTTTTTCTGTCGCAAATTATAATTCCGCCAGGGATTGCCTTTTCTATAGTAAATTATTCAAAAATTAATTATTTACTGTCTCAAATTTTAATTACGCCAGGGATTGCCTTTTCTATAGTAAATTATTCAAAAAACAATTTTGTACTGTCGCAAATTTTAATTACGCCAGGGATTGCCTTTTCTATAGTAAATTATTCAAAAAATAATTTTTTACTGTCTCAAATTTTAATTACGCCAGGGATTGCCTTTTCTATAGTAAATTATTCAAAAATTAATTTTTTTCTGTCGCAAATTATAATTACGACAGGGATTGCCTTTTCTATAGTAAATTATTCAAAAAATAATTTTATACTGTCGCAAATTTTAATTACGCCAAGGATTGCCTTTTCTATAGTAAATTATTCAAAAAATAATTTTTTACTTTCGCAAATTTTAACTACGCCAGGGATTGCCTTTTCTATAGTAAATTATTCAAAAAATAATTTTTTACTGTCTCAAATTTTAAATACGCCAGGGATTGCCTTTTCTATAGTAAATTATTCAAAAAATAATTTTTTACTGTCGCAAATTATAATTACGCCAGGGATTGCCTTTTCTATAGTAAATTATTCAAAAAATAATTTTTTACTGTTGCAAATTTTAACTACGCCAGGGATTGCCTTTTCTATAGTAAATTATTCAAAAAATAATTTTTTACTGTCGCAAATTTTAATTACGCCAGGGATTGCCTTTTCTATAGTAAATTATTCAAAAAATAATTTTTTACAGTCTCAAATTTTAATTACGCCAGGGATTGCCTTTTCTATAGTAAATTATTCAAAAAATAATTTTATACTGTCGAAAATTTTAATTACGCCAGGGATTGCCTTTTCTATAGTAAATTATTCAAAAAATAATTTTTTACTGTTGCAAATTTTAATTACGCCAGGGATTGCCTTTTCTATAGTAAATTATTCAAAAAATAATTTTTTACTGTCGCAAATTTTAATTACGCCAGGGATTGCCTTTTCTAAAGTAAATTATTCAAAAAATAATTTTTTACTGTTGCAAATTTTAATTACGCCAGGGATTGCCTTTTCTATAGTAAATTATTCAAAAAATAATTTTTTACTGTTGCAAATTTTAATTACGCCAGGGATTGCCTTTTCTATAGTAAATTATTCAAAAAATAATTTTTTACTGTCGCAAATTTTAATTACGCCAGGGATTGCCTTTTCTATAGTAAATTATTCTAAAAATAATTTTTTACTGTCGCAAATTTTAATTACGCCAGGGATTGCCTTTTCTATAGTAAATTATTCAAAAATTCGTTTTATACTGTCGCAAATTTTAAATACCCCAGGGATTGCCTTTTCTATAGTAAATTTTGCAAAAATTAATTTTTTTCTGTCGCAAATTATAATTAGGCCAGGGATTGCCTTTTCTATAGTAAATTATTCAAAAATTAATTTTTTACTGTCTCAAATTTTAGTTACGCCAGGGATTGCCTTTTCTATAGTAAATTATTCAAAAAATAATTTTATACTGTCGCAAATTTTAATTACGCCAGGGATTGCCTTTTCTATAGTAAATTATTCAAAAAATAATTTTTTACTCTCGCAAATTTTAATTACGCCAGGGATTGCCTTTTCTATAGTAAATTATTCAAAAAATAATTTCATACTGTCGCAAATTTTAATTACGCCAGGGATTGCCTTTTCTATAGTAAATTATTCAAAAAATAATTTTTTACTGTCGCAAATTTTAATTACGCCAGGGATTGCCTTTTCTATAGTAAATTATTCAAAAAATAATTTTTTACTGTCGAAAATTTTAATTACGCCAGGGATTGCCTTTTCTATAGTAAATATTGCAAAAAATAATTGTTTAGTGTCGCAAATTTTAATTACGCCAGGGATTGCCTTTTCTATAGTAAATTATTCAAAAAATAATTTTTTACTGTCTCAAATTTTAATTACGCCAGGGATTGCCTTTTCTATAGTAAATTATTCAAAAATTAATTTTTTTCTGTCGCAATTTATAATTACGCCAGGGATTGCCTTTTCTATAGTAAATTATTCAAAAAATAATTTTATACTGTCGCAAATTTTAATTACGCCAGGGATTGCCTTTTCTATAGTAAATTATTCAAAAAATAATTTTTTACTGTCGCAAATTTTAATTACGCCAGGGATTGCCTTTTCTATAGTATATTATTCAAAAAATAATTTTATACTGTCGCAAATTTTAATTACGCCAGGGATTGCCTTTTCTATAGTAAATTATTCAAAAAATAATTTTTTACTGTCTCAAATTTTAACTACGCCAGGGATTGCCTTTTCTATAGTAAATTATTCAAAAATTAATTTTTTTCTGTCGCAAATTATAATTACGCCAGGGATTACCTTTTCTATAGTAAATTATTCAAAAAATAATTTTATACTGTCGCAAATTTTAATTACGCCAGGGATTGCCTTTTCTATAGTAAATTATTAAAAAATAATTTTATACTGTCGCAAATTTTAATTACGCCAGGGATTGCCTTTTCTATAGTAAATTATTCAAAAAATAATTTTTTACTGTCGCAAATTTTAATTACACCAGGGATTGCCTTTTCTATAGTAAATTATTCAAAAAATAATTTTATACTGTCGCAAATTTTAATTACGCCAGGGATTGCCTTTTCTATAGTAAATTATTCAAAAAATAATTTTTTACTGTTGCAAATTTTAATTACGCCAGGGATTGCCTTTTCTATAGTAAATTATTCAAAAAATAATTTTTTACTGTTGCAAATTTTAATTACGCCAGGGATTGCCTTTTCTATAGTAAATTATTCAAAAAATAATTTTTTACTGTCGCAAATTTTAATTACGCCAGGGATTGCCTTTTCTATAGTAAATTATTCTAAAAATAATTTTTTACTGTCGCAAATTTTAATTACGCCAGGGATTGCCTTTTCTATAGTAAATTATTCAAAAATTCGTTTTATACTGTCGAAAATTTTAAATACGCCAGGGATTGCCTTTTCTATAGTAAATTTTGCAAAAATTAATTTTTTTCTGTCGCAAATTATAATTAGGCCAGGGATTGCCTTTTCTATAGTAAATTATTCAAAAATTAATTTTTTACTGTCTCAAATTTTAATTACGCAGGGATTGCCTTTTCTATAGTAAATTATTCAAAAAATAATTTTATACTGTCGCAAATTTTAATTACGCCAGGGATTGCCTTTTCTATAGTAAATTATTCAAAAAATAATTTTTTACTGTCGCAAATTTTAATTACGCCAGGGATTGCCTTTTCTATAGTAAATTATTCAAAAAATAATTTTTACTGTCGCAAATTTTAATTACGCCAGGGATTGCCTTTTCTATAGTAAATTATTCAAAAAATAATTTTATACTGTCGCAAATTTTAATTACGCCAGGGATTGCCTTTTCTATAGTAAATTATTCAAAAAATAATTTTTTACTGTCTCAAATTTTAACTACGCCAGGGATTGCCTTTTCTATAGTAAATTATTCAAAAATTAATTTTCTTCTGTCGCAAATTATAATTACGCCAGGGATTACCTTTTCTATAGTAAATTATTCAAAAAATAATTTTATACTGTCGCAAATTTTAATTACGCCAGGGATTGCCTTTTCTATAGTAAATTATTCAAAAAATAATTTTATACTGTCGCAAATTTTAATTACGCCAGGGATTGCCTTTTCTATAGTAAATTATTCAAAAAATAATTTTTTACTGTCGCAAATTTTAACTACACCAGGGATTGCCTTTTCTATAGTAAATTATTCAAAAAATAATTTTATACTGTCGCAAATTTTAATTACGCCAGGGATTGCCTTTTCTATAGTAAATTATTCAAAAAATAATTTTTTACTGTCGCAAATTTTAATTAGGCCAGGGATTGCCTTTTCTATAGTAAATTATTCAAAAAATAATTTTTTTACTGTCGCAAATTTTAATTACGCCAGGGATTGCCTTTTCTATAGTAAATATTGCAAAAAATAATTGTTTAGTGTCGCAAATTTTAATTACGCCAGGGATTGCCTTTTCTATAGTAAATTTTAAAAAAATAATTTTTTACTGTCTCAAATTTTAATTACGCTAGGGATTGCCTTTTCTATAGTAAATTATTCAAAAATTAATTTTTTTCTGTCGCAATTTATAATTACGCCAGGGATTGCCTTTTCTATAGTAAATTATTCAAAAAATAATTTTATACTGTCGCAAATTTTAGTTACGCCAGGGATTGCCTTTTCTATAGTAAATTATTCAAAAAAATAATTTTTTACTGTCGCTAATTTTAATTACGCCAGGGATTGCCTTTTCTATAGTAAATTATTCAAAAAATAATTTTTTACTGTTGCAAATTTTAATTACGCCAGGGATTGCCTTTTCTATAGTAAATTATTCAAAAAATAATTGTTTAGTGTCGCAAATTATAATTACGCCAGGGATTGCCTTTTCTATAGTAAATTATTCAAAAAATAATTTTTTACTGTCTCAAATTTTAAATACGCCAGGTATTGCCTTTTCTATAGTAAATTATTCAAAAAATAATTTTTTACTGTCGCAAATTTTAATTACGCCAGGGATTGCCTTTTCTATAGTAAATTATTCAAAAAATAATTTTTTACTGTCGCAATTATAATTACGCCAGGGATTGCCTTTTCTATAGTAAATTTTGCAAAAATTTATTTTTTTCTGTCGCAAATTATAATTACGCCAGGGATTGCCTTTTCTATAGTAAATTATTCAAAAATTAATTTTTTACTGTCTCAAATTTTAATTACGCCAGGGATTGCCTTTTCTATAGTAAATTATTCAAAAAATAATTTTATACTGTCGCAAATTTTAATTACGCCAGGGATTGCCTTTTCTATAGTAAATTATTCAAAAAATAATTTTTTACTGTCTCAAATTTTAATTACGCCAGGGATTGCCTTTTCTATAGTAAATTATTCAAGAATTAATTTTTTTCTGTCGCAAATTATAATTACGCCAGGGATTGCCTTTTCTATAGTAAATTATTCAAAAAATAATTTTATACTGTCGCAAATTTTAATTACGCCAGGGATTGCCTTTTCTATAGTAAATTATTCAAAAAATAATTTTTTAATGTCGCAAATTTTAATTACGCCAGGGATTGCCCTTTTCTATAGTAAATTATTCAAAAAATAATTTTTTACTGTTGCAAATTTTAATTACGCCAGGGATTGCCTTTTCTATAGTAAATTATTCAAAAAATAATTTTTTACTGTCGCAAATTTTAATTACGCCAGGGATTGCCTTTTCTATATTAAATTATTCAAAAAATGATTTTATACTGTCGCAAATTTTAATTACGCCAGGGATTGCCTTTTCTATAGTAAATTATTCAAAAAATAATTTTTTTCTGTCGCAAATTATAATTACGCCAGGGATTGCCTTTTCTATAGTAAATTATTCAAAAAATAATTTTTTACTGTCTCAAATTTTAAATACGCCAGGGATTGCCTTTTCTATAGTAAATTATTCAAAAAATAATTGTTTAGTGTCGCAAATTATAATTACGCCAGGGATTGCCTTTTCTATAGTAAATTATTCAAAAAATAATTTTTTACTGTCTCAAATTTTAAATACGCCAGGGATTGCCTTTTCTATAGTAAATTATTCAAAAATAATTTTTTACTGTTGCAAATTTTAATTACGCCAGGCATTGCCTTTTCTATAGTAAATTATTCAAAAAATAATTTTTTACTGTCGCAAATTTTAATTACGCCAGGGATTGCCTTTTCTATAGTAAATTATTCAAAAAATGATTTTATACTGTCGCAAATTTAAATTACGCCAGGGCTTGCCTTTTCTATAGTAAAATTATTCAAGAATTAATTTTTATCTGTCGCAAATTATAATTACGCCAGGGATTGCCTTTTCTATAGTAAATTATTCAAAAAATAATTTTATACTGTCGCAAATTTTAATTACGCCAGGGATTGCCTTTTCTATAGTAAATTATTCAAAAAATAATTTTTTACTGTCTCAAATTTTAATTACGCCAGGGATTGCCTTTTCTATAGTAAATTATTCAAGAATTAATTTTTTTCTGTCGCAAATTATAATTACGCCAGGGATTGCCTTTTCTATAGTAAATTATTCAAAAAATAATTTTATACTGTCGCAAACTTTAATTACGCCAGGGATTGCCTTTTCTATAGTAAATTATTCAAAAAATAATTTTTTACTGTTGCAAATTTTAATTACGCCAGGGATTGCCTTTTCTATAGTAAATTATTCAAAAAATAATTTTTTACTGTTGCAAATTTTAATTACGCCAGGGATTGCCTTTTCTATAGTAAATTATTCAAAAAATAATTTTTTACTGTCGCAAATTTTAATTACGCCAGGGATTGCCTTTTCTATAGTAAATTATTCAAAAAATGATTTTATACTGTCGCAAATTTTAATTACGCCAGGGATTGCCTTTTCTATAGTAAATTATTCAAAAAATAATTTTTTTCTGTCGCAAATTATAATTACGCCAGGGATTGCCCTTTCTATAGTAAATTATTCAAAAAATAATTTTTTACTGTCTCAAATTTTAAATACGCCAGGGATTGCCTTTTCTATAGTAAATTATTCAAAAAATAATTGTTTAGTGTCGCAAATTATAATTACGCCAGGGATTGCCTTTTCTATAGTAAATTATTCAAAAAATAATTTTTTACTGTCTCAAATTTTAAATACGCCAGGGATTGCCTTTTCTATAGTAAATTATTCAAAAAATAATTTTTTACTGTCTCAAATTTTAAATACGCCAGGTATTGCCTTTTCTATAGTAAATTATTCAAAAAATAATTTTTTACTGTCGCAAATTTTAATTACGCCAGGGATTGCCTTTTCTATAGTAAATTATTCAAAAAATAATTTTTTACTGTCGCAAATTATAATTACGCCAGGGATTGCCTTTTCTA
This sequence comes from Dioctria linearis, assembly GCA_963930735.1. NCBI lineage: Eukaryota > Metazoa > Arthropoda > Insecta > Diptera > Asilidae > Dioctria > Dioctria linearis. Next base: position 19,707 of record CAWVNZ010002207.1, read on the forward strand.
TAGTAAATTTTGCAAAAATTTATTTTTTTCTGTCGCAAATTATAATTACGCCAGGGATTGCCTTTTCTATAGAAAATTATTCAAAAATTAATTTTTTACTGTCTCAAATTTTAATTACGCCAGGGATTGCCTTTTCTATAGTAAATTATTCAAAAAATAATTTTATACTGTCGCAAATTTTAATTACGCCAGGGATTGCCTTTTCTATAGTAAATTATTCAAAAAATAATTTTTTACTGTCTCAAATTTTAATTACGCCAGGGATTGCCTTTTCTATAGTAAATTATTCAAGAATTAATTTTTTTCTGTCGCAAATTATAATTACGCCAGGGATTGCCTTTTCTATAGTAAATTATTCAAAAAATAATTTTATACTGTCGCAAATTTTAATTACGCCAGGGATTGCCTTTTCTATAGTAAATTATTCAAAAAATAATTTTTTACTGTCGCAAATTTTAATTACGCCAGGGATTACCTTTTCTATAGTAAATTATTCAAAAAAATAATTTTTTACTGTTGCAAATTTTAATTACGCCAGGGATTGCCTTTTCTATAGTAAATTATTCAAAAAATAATTTTTTACTGTCGCAAATTTTAATTACGCCAGGGATTGCCTTTTCTATATTAAATTATTCAAAAAATGATTTTATACTGTCGCAAATTTTAATTACGCCAGGGATTGCCTTTTCTATAGTAAATTATTCAAAAAATAATTTTTTTCTGTCGCAAATTATAATTACGCCAGGGATTGCCTTTTCTATAGTAAATTATTCAAAAAATAATTTTTTACTGTCTCAAATTTTAAATACGCCAGGGATTGCCTTTTCTATAGTAAATTATTCAAAAAATAATTGTTTAGTGTCGCAAATTATAATTACGCCAGGGATTGCCTTTTCTGTAGTAAATTATTCAAAAAATAATTTTTTACTGTCTCAAATTTTAAATACGCCAGGGATTGCCTTTTCTATAGTAAATTATTCAAAAAATAATTTTTTACTGTTGCAAATTTTAATTACGCCAGGGATTGCCTTTTCTATAGTAAATTATTCAAAAAATAATTTTTTACTGTCGCAAATTTTAATTACGCCAGGGATTGCCTTTTATATAGTAAATTATTCAAAAAATGATTTTATACTGTCGCAAATTTAAATTACGCCAGGGATTGCCTTTTCTATAGTAAATTATTCAAGAATTAATTTTTATCTGTCGCAAATTATAATTACGCCAGGGATTGCCTTTTCTATAGTAAATTATTCAAAAAATAATTTTATACTGTCGCAAATTTTAATTACGCCAGGGATTGCCTTTTCTATAGTAAATTATTCAAAAAATAATTTTTTACTGTCTCAAATTTTAATTACGCCAGGGATTGCCTTTTCTATAGTAAATTATTCAAGAATTAATTTTTTTCTGTCGCAAATTATAATTACGCCAGGGATTGCCTTTTCTATAGTAAATTATTCAAAAAATAATTTTATACTGTCGCAAACTTTAATTACGCCAGGGATTGCCTTTTCTATAGTAAATTATTCAAAAAATAATTTTTTACTGTTGCAAATTTTAATTACGCCAGGGATTGCCTTTTCTATAGTAAATTATTCAAAAAATAATTTTTTACTGTTGCAAATTTTAATTACGCCAGGGATTGCCTTTTCTATAGTAAATTATTCAAAAAATAATTTTTTACTGTCGCAAATTTTAATTACGCCAGGGATTGCCTTTTCTATAGTAAATTATTCAAAAAATGATTTTATACTGTCGCAAATTTTAATTACGCCAGGGATTGCCTTTTCTATAGTAAATTATTCAAAAAATAATTTTTTTCTGTCGCAAATTATAATTACGCCAGGGATTGCCCTTTCTATAGTAAATTATTCAAAAAATAATTTTTTACTGTCTCAAATTTTAAATACGCCAGGGATTGCCTTTTCTATAGTAAATTATTCAAAAAATAATTGTTTAGTGTCGCAAATTATAATTACGCCAGGGATTGCCTTTTCTATAGTAAATTATTCAAAAAATAATTTTTTACTGTCTCAAATTTTAAATACGCCAGGGATTGCCTTTTCTATAGTAAATTATTCAAAAAATAATTTTTTTCTGTCGCAAATTTTAATTACGCCAGGGATTGCCTTTTCTATAGTAAATTATTCAAAAAGTCATTTTATACTGTCGCAAATTTTAAATTCGCCAGGGATTGCCTTTTCTATAGTAAATTTTGCAAAAATTAATTTTTTTCTGTCGCAAATTATAATTACGCCAGGGATTGCCTTTTCTATAGTAAATTATTCAAAAATTAATTTTTTACTGTCTCAAATTTTAATTACGCCAGGGATTGCCTTTTCTATAGTAAATTATTCAAAAAATAATTTTATACTGTCGCAAATTATAATTACGCCAGGGATTGCCTTTTCTATAGTAAATTATTCAAAAAATAATTTTTTACTGTCGCAAATTTTAATTACGCCAGGGATTGCCTTTTCTATAGTAAATTATTCAAAAAATAATTTTATACTGGCGCAAATTTTAATTACGCCAGAGTTTGCCTTTTCTATAGTAAATTATTCAAAAAATAATTTTTTAGTGTCGCAAATTTTAATTACGCCAGGGATTGCCTTTTCTATAGTAAATTATTCAAAAATTAATTTTTTACTGTCGCAAATTTTAAATACGCCAGGGATTGCCTTTTCTATAGTAAATTATTCAAAAAATAATTTTATACTGTCGCAGATTATAATTACGCCAGGGATTGCCTTTTCTATAGTAAATTTTGCAAAAAATAATTTTTTACTGTTGCAAATTTTAAATACGCCAGGGATTGCCTTTTGTATAGTAAATTATTCAAAAAATAATGTTTTACTGTCTCAAATTTTAAATACGCCAGGGATTGCCTTTTCTATAGTAAATTTTGCAAAAAATAATTGTTTAGTGTCTCAAATTTTAAATACGCCAGGGATTGCCTTTTCTATAGTAAATTATTCAAAAATTAATTTTTTTCTGTCGCAAATTATAATTACGCCAGGGATTGCCTTTTCTATAGTAAATTATTCAACAAATAATTTTATACTGTCGCAAATTTTAATTACGCCAGGGATTGCCTTTTCTATAGTAAATTGTTCAAAAAATAATTTTTTTTGTCACAAATTTTAATTACGCCAAGGATTGCCTTTTCTATAGTAAATTATTCAAAAAATAATTGTTTAGTGTCGCAAATTATAATTACGCCAGGGATTGCCTTTTCTATAGTAAATTATTCAAAACTTAATTTTTTTCTGTCGCAAATTTTAATTACGCCAGGGATTGCCTTTTCTATAGTAAATTTTGCAAAAATTAATTTTTTACTGTCACAAAATTTAATTACGCCAGGGATTGCCTTTTCTATAGTAAATTATTGAAAAAATAATTGTTTAGTGTCGCAAATTATAATTACGCCAGGGATTGCCTTTTCTATAGTAAATTATTCAAAAAATAATTTTTTACTGTCCCAAATTTTAAATACGCCAGGGATTGCCTTTTCTATAGTAAATTATTCAAAAAATAATTTTTTACTGTCGCAAATTTTAATTACGCCAGGGATTGCCTTTTCTATAGTAAATTATTCAAAAATTCATTTTATACTGTCGCAAATTTTAAATACGCCAAGGATTGCCTTTTCTATAGTAAATTATTCAAAAAATAATTTTTTACTGTCGCAAATTTTAACTACGCCAGGGATTGCCTTTTCTATAGTAAATTATTCAAAAAATAATTGTTTAGTGTCGCAAATTATAATTACGCCAGGGATTGCCTTTTCTATAGTAAATTATTCAAAAATTAATTTTTTTCTGTCGCAAATTTTAACTACGCCAGGGATTGCCTTTTCTATAGTAAATTTTGCAAAAATTAATTTTTTACTGTCGCAAATTTTAAATACGCCAGGGATTGCCTTTTCTATAGTAAATTATTCAAAAAATAATTGTTTAGTGTCGCAAATTATAATTACGCCAGGGATTGCCTTTTCTATAGTAAATTATTCAAAAATTAATTTTTTTCTGTCGCAAATTTTAATTACGCCAGGGATTGCCTTTTCTATAGTAAATTATTCAAAAAATAATTGTTTACTGTCTCAAATTTTAATTACGCCAGGGATTGCCTTTTCTTTAGTAAATTATTCAAAAAATAATTTTTTACTGTCTCAAATTTTAATTACGCCAGGGATTGCCTTTTCTATAGTAAATTATTCAAAAAATAATTGTTTAGTGTCGCAAATTATAATTACGCCAGGGATTGCCTTTTCTATAGTAAATTATTCAAAAATTATTTTTTTTCTGTCGCAAATTTTAGATACGCCAGGGATTGCCTTTTCTATAGTAAATTATTCAAAAAATAATTTTTGACTGTCGCAAATTTTAATTACGCCAGGGATTGCCTTTTCTATAGTAAATTATTCAAAAAATAATTGTTTAGTGTCGCAAATTATAATTACGCCAGGGATTGCCTTTTCTATAGTAAATTATTCAAAAAATAATTTTTTACTGTCTCAAATTTTAAATACGCCAGGGATTGCCTTTTCTATAGTAAATTATTCAAAAAATAATTTTTTACTGTCGCAAATTTTAATTACGCCAGGGATTGCCTTTTCTATAGTAAATTATTCAAAAATTCATTTTATACTGTCGCAAATTTTAAATACGCCAGGGATTGCCTTTTCTATAGTAAATTTTGCAAAAAATAATTTTTTACTGTTGCAAATTTTAAATACGCCAGGGATTGCCTTTTCTATAGTAAATTATTCAAAAAATAATTTTTTACTGTCGCAAATTTTAATTACGCCAGGGATTGCCTTTTCTATAGTAAATTTTGCAAAAAATAATTGTTTAGTGTCGCAAATTTTAATTACGCCAGGGATTGCCTTTTCTATAGTAAATTATTCAAAAAATAATTTTTTACTGTCTCAAATTTTAATTACGCCAGGGATTGCCTTTTCTATAGTAAATTTTGCAAAAAATAATTTTTTACTGTCGCAAATTTTAATTACGCCAGGGATTGCCTTTTCTATAGTAAATTATTCAAAAAATAATTTTTTACTGTCTCAAATTTTAATTACGCCAGGGATTGCCTTTTCTATAGTAAATTATTGAAAAAATAATTTTTTATTGTCGCAAATTTTAATTACGCCAGGGATTGCCTTTTCTATAGTAAATTTTGCAAAAAATAATTGTTTAGTGTCGCAAATTTTAATTACGCCAGGGATTGCCTTTTCTATAGTAAATTATTCAAAAAATAATGTTTTAGTGTCGCAAATTTTAATTACGCCAGGGATTGCCTTTTCTATAGTAAATTTTGCAAAAAATAATTTTTTACTGTCGCAAATTTTAAATACGCCAGGGATTGCCTTTTCTATAGTAAATTTTGCAAAAATTAATTTTTTACTGTCGCAACTTTTAATTACGCCAGGGATTGCCTTTTCTATAGTAAATTATTCAAAAAATATTTTTTTCTGTCACAAATTTTAATTACGCCAGGGATTGCCTTTTCTATAGTAAATTATTCAAAAAATAATTTTTTAGTGTCGCAAATTTTAATTACGCCAGGGATTGCCTTTTCTATAGTTAATTTTGCAAAAAATAATTTTTTAGTGTCGCAAATTTTAATTACGCCAGGGATTGCCTTTTCTATAGTAAATTATTCAAAAATTCATTTTTTACTGTCTCAAATTTTAAATACGCCAGGGATTGCCTTTTCTATAGTAAATTATTCAAAAAATAATTTTATACTGTCGCAAATTATAATTACATCAGGGATTGCCTTTTCTATAGTAAATTTTGCAAAAAATAATTTTTTACTGTTTCAAATTTTAAATACGCCAGGGATTGCCTTTTGTATAGGAAATTATTCACAAAATAATTGTTTAGTGTCGCAAATTTTAATTACGCCAGGGATTGCCTTTTCTATAGTAAATTATTCAAAAATTAATTTTTTACTGTCGCCAATTTTAATTACGCCAGGGATTGCCTTTTCTATAGTAAATTTTGCAAAAAATAATTGTTTAGTGTCGCAAATTTTAATTACGCCAGGGATTGCCTTTTCTATAGTAAATTATTCTAAAAATAATTTTTTACTGTCTCAAATTTTAATTACGCCAGGGATTGCCTTTTCTATAGTAAATTTTGCAAAAAATAATTTTTTACTGTCGCAAATTTTAGTTGCGCCAGGGATTGCCTTTTCTATAGTAAATTTTGCAAAAATTAATTTTTTACTCTCTCAAATATTAAATACGCCGGGGATTGCCTTTTCTATAGTAAATTTTGCAAAAAGTAATTTTTTACTGTCGCAAATTTTAATTACGCCAGGGATTGCTTTTTCTATAGTAAATTATTCAAAAAATAATTTTTTCTGTCACAAATTTTAATTACGCCAGGGATTGCCTTTTCTATAGTAAATTATTCAAAAAATAATTTTTTAGTGTCGCAAATTTTAATTACGCCAGGGATTGCCTTTTCTATAGTAAATTTTGCAAAAAATAATTTTTTACTGTCGCAAATTTTAATTGCGCCAGGGATTGCCTTTTCTATAGTAAATTATTCAAAAAATAATGTTTTAGTGTCGCAAATTTTAATTACGCCAGGGATTGCCTTTTCTATAGTAAATTTTGCAAAAATTAATTTTTTACTCTCTCAAATATTAAATACGCCAGGGATTGCCTTTTCTATAGTAAATTATTGAAAAAATAATTTTTTATTGTCGCAAATTTTAATTACGCCAGGGATTGCCTTTTCTATAGTAAATTTTGCAAAAAATAATTGTTTAGTGTCGCAAATTTTAATTACGCCAGGGATTGCCTTTTCTATAGTAAATTATTCAAAAAATAATGTTTTAGTGTCGCAAATTTTAATTACGCCAGGGATTGCCTTTTCTATAGTAAATTTTGCAAAAAATAATTTTTTACTGTCGCAAATTTTAAATACGCCAGGGATTGCCTTTTCTATAGTAAATTTTGCAAAAATTAATTTTTTACTGTCGCAACTTTTAATTACGCCAGGGATTGCCTTTTCTATAGTAAATTATTCAAAAAATAATTTTTTCTGTCACAAATTTTAATTACGCCAGGGATTGCCTTTTCTATAGTAAATTATTCAAAAAATAATTTTTTCTGTCACAAATTTTAATTACGCCAGGGATTGCCTTTTCTATAGTAAATTATTCAAAAAATAATTTTTTAGTGTCGCAAATTTTAATTACGCCAGGGATTGCCTTTTCTATAGTAAATTTTGCAAAAAATAAGTTTTTACTGTCGCAAATTTTAATTAAGCCAGGGATTGCCTTTTCTATAGTAAATTATTCAAAAAATAATTTTTTCTGTCACAAATTTTAATTACGCCAGGGATTGCCTTTTATATAGTAAATTTTGCAAAAAATAATTGTTTAGTGTCGCAAATTTTAATTACGCCAGGGATTGCCTTTTCTATAGTAAATTATTCTAAAAATAATTTTTTACTGTCTCAAATTTTAATTACGCCAGGGATTGCCTTTTCTATAGTAAATTTTGCAAAAAATAATTTTTTACTGTCGCAAATTTTAATTGCGCCAGGGATTGCCTTTTCTATAGTAAATTTTGCAAAAATTAATTTTTTACTCTCTCAAATATTAAATACGCCAGGGATTGCCTTTTCTATAGTAAATTTTGCAAAAAGTAATTTTTTACTGTCGCAAATTTTAATTACGCCAGGGATTGCTTTTTCTATAGTAAATTATTCAAAAAATAATTTTTTCTGTCACAAATTTTAATTACGCCAGGGATTGCCTTTTCTATAGTAAATTATTCAAAAAATAATTTTTTAGTGTCGCAAATTTTAATTACGCCAGGGATTGCCTTTTCTATAGTAAATTTTGCAAAAAATAATTTTTTACTGTCGCAAATTTTAATTAAGCCAGGGATTGCCTTTTCTATAGTAAATTATTCAAAAATTCATTTTTTACTGTTGCAAATTTTAAATACGCCAGGGATTGCCTTTTCTATAGTAAATTTTGCAAAAAATAATTGTTTAGTGTCGCAAATTTTAAATACGCCAGGGATTGCCGTTTCTATAGTAAATTATTCAAAAAATAATTTTATACTGTCGCAAATTATAATTACGCCAGGGATTGCCTTTTCTATAGTAAATTTTGCAAAAAATAATTGTTTAGTGTCGCAAATTATAATTACGCCTGGGATTGCCTTTTCTATAGTAAATTATTCAAAAATTAATTTTTTACTGTCGCAAATTATAATTATGCCAGGGATTGCCTTTTCTATAATAAATTTTGCAAAAAATAATTTTTTACTGTCGCAAATTTTAAATACGGCAGGGATTGCCTTTTCTATAGTAAATTATTCAAAAAATAATTGTTTAGTGTCGCAAGTTTTAATTACGCCAGGGATTGCCTTTTCTATAGTAAATTTTGCAAAAATTAATTTTTTACTGCCGCAAATTTTAATTACGCCAGGGATTGCCTTTTCTATAGTAAATTTTGCAAAAATTAATTTTTTACTGTCGCAAATTTTAATTACGCCAGGGATTGCCTTTTCTATAGTAAATTTTGCAAAAAATAATTGTTTAGTGTCGCAAATTTTAAATACGCCAGGGATTGCCTTTTCTATAGTAAATTATTCAAAAAATAATTTTTTACTGTTGCAAATTTTAATTACGCCAGGGATTGCCTTTTCTATAGTAAATTATTCAAAAAATAATTTTTTACTGTCGCAAATTTTAATTACGCCAGGGATTGCCTTTTCCATAGTAAATTATTCAAAAAATAATGTTTTACTGTTGCAAATTTTAAATAAGCCAGGGATTGCCTTTTCTATAGTAAATTATTCAAAAAATAATTTTTTACTGTCGCAAATTTTAATTACGCCAGGGATTGCCTTTTCTATAGTAAATTATTCAAAAATTAATTTTTTACTGTCGCAAATTTTAAATACGCCAGGGATAGCCTTTTCTATAGTAAATTATTCAAAAAATAATTTTATACTGTCGCAAATTATAACTACGCCAGGGATTGCCTTTTCTATAGTAAATTTTGCAAAAAATAATTGTTTAGTGTCTCAAATTATAATTACGCCAGGGATTGCCTTTTCTATAGTAAATTATTCAAAAAATAATTTTTTAGTGTCGCAAATTTTAATTACGCCAGGGCTTGCCTTTTCTATAGTAAATTTTGCAAAAAATAATTTTATACTGTCGCAAATTTTAATTACGCCAGGGATTGCCTTTTCTATAGTAAATTATTCAAAAAATAATTTTTTATTGTCTCAAATTTTAATTACGCCAGGGATTGCCTTTTCTATAGTAAATTTTGAAAAAATAATTGTTTAGTTTCGCAAATTATAATTACGCCAGGGATTGCCTTTTCTATAGTAAATTATTCAAAAATTCATTTTTTCTGTCACAAATTTTAATTATGCCAGGGGATTGCCTTTTCTATAGTAAATTTTGCAAAAAATAATTTTTTACTGTTGCAAATTTTAAATACGCCAGGGATTGCCTTTTCTATAGTAAATTATTCAAAAATTCATTTTTTACTGTCGCAAATTTTAATTACGCCAGGGATTGCATTTCTATAGTAAATTATCCAAAAATTCATTTTTTACTGTCGCAAATTTGAAATACGCCAGGGATTGCCTTTTCTATAGTAAATTATTCAAAAAATAATTTTATACTGTCTCAAATTTTAATTACGCCAGGGATTGCCTTTTCTATAGTAAATTATTCAAAAAATAATTTTTTAGTGTCGCAAATTTTAATTACGCCAGGGATTGCCTTTTCTATAGTAAATTTTTTACTGTCGCAAGTTTTAATTGCGCCAGGGATTGCCTTTTCTATAGTAAATTTTTCAAAAAATAATTTTATACTGTCGCAAATTTTAAATACGCCAGGGATTGCCTTTTCTATAGTAAATTTTTCAAAAATTAATTTTTTACTGTCGCAAATTTTAATTGCGCCAGGGATTGCCTTTTCTATAGTAAAATTTTCAAAAAATAATTTTTTACTGTCGCAAATTTTAATTGCGCCAGGGTTTGCCTTTTCTATAGTAAATTTTTCAAAAAATAATTTTATACTGTCGCAAATTTTAAATACGCCAGGGATTGCCTTTTCTATAGTAAATTTTTCAAAAATTAATTTTTTACTGTCGCAAATTTTAATTGCGCCAGGGATTGCCTTTTCTATAGTAAATTATTCAAAAAATAATTTTTTACTGTCGCAAATTTTAAATAGGCCAAAGATTGCCTTTTCTATAGTAAAATTTTCAAAAAATAATTTTTTACTGTCGCAAATTTTAATTGCGCCAGGGATTGCCTTTTCTATAGTAAATTTTTCAAAAATTCATTTTTTACTGTCTCAAATTTTAATTACGCCAGGGATTGCCTTTTCTATAGTAAATTTTGCAAAAATTAATTTTTTACTGTCGCATATTTTAATTACGCTAGGGATTGCCTTTTCTATAGTAAATTTTGCAAAAATTAATTTTTTACTGTCTCAAATTTTAAATACGCCAGGGATTGCCTTTTCTATAGTAAATTATTCAAAAAATAATTTTTTCTGTCACAAATTTTAATTACACCAGGGATTGCCTTTTCTATAGTAAATTATTCAAAAAATAATTTTTTACTGTCTCAAATTTTAATTACGCCAGGGATTGCCTTTTCTATAGTAAATTTTGGAAAACTTAATTTTTTACTGTCTCCAATTTTAAACACGCCAGGGATTGCCTTTTCTATAGTAAATTTTGCAAAAATTAATTTTTTACTGTCGCAAATTTTAATTACGCCAGGGATTGCCTTTTCTATAGTAAATTATTCAAAAATAATTTTTTCTGTCACAAATTTTAATTACACCAGGGATTGCCTTTTCTATAGTAAATTATTCAAAAAATAATTTTTTACTGTCTCAAATTTTAATTACGCCAGGGATTGCCTTTTCTATAGTAAATTTTGGAAAACTTTATTTTTTACTGTCTCCAATTTTAAACACGCCAGGGATTGCCTTTTCTATAGTAAATTTTGCAAAAATTAATTTTTTACTGTCGCAAATTTTAATTACGCCAGGGATTGCCTTTTCTATAGTAAATTATTCAAAAATAATTTTTTCTGTCACAAATTTTAATTACGCCAGGGATTGCCTTTTCTATAGTAAATTATTCAAAAAATAATTTTTTAGTGTCGCAAATTTTAATTACGCCAGGGATTGCCATTTCTGTAGTAAATTTTGCAAAAAATAATTTTTTACTGTCGCAAATTTTAATTACGCCAGGGATTGCCTTTTCTATAGTAAATTATTCAAAAATTCATTTTTTACTGTTGCAAATTTTAAATACGCCAGGGATTGCGTTTTCTATAGTAAATTTTGCAAAAAATAATTGCTTAGTGTCGCAAATTTTAATTACGCCAAGGATTGCCTTTTCTATAGTAAATTATTCAAAAAATAATTTTTTACTGTCGCAAATTTTAATTACGCCAGGGATTGCCTTTTCCATAGTAAATTATTCAAAAAATAATTTTTTACTGTTGCAAATTTTAAATACGCCAGGGATTGCCTTTTCTATACTAAATTATTCAAAAATTCATTTTTTACTGTCGCAAATTTTAATTACGCCAGGGATTGCCTTTTCTATAGTAAATTATTCAAAAATTCATTTTTTACTGTCGCAAATTTTAAATACGCCAGGGATTGCCTTTTCTATAGTAAATTATTCAAAAAATAATTTTATACTGTCTCAAATTTTAATTACGCCAGGGATTGCCTTTTCTATAGTAAATTATTCAAAAAATAATTTTTTGGTGTCGCAAATTTTAATTACGCCAGGGATTGCCTTTTCTATAGTAAATTTTTTACTGTCGCAAATTTTAATTGCGCCAGGGATTGCCTTTTCTATAGTAAATTTTTCAAAAAATAATTTTGTACTGTCGCAAATTTTAAATACGCCAGGGATTGCCTTTTCTATAGTAAATTTTTCAAAAATTAATTTTTTACTGTCGCAAATTTTAATTGCGCCAGGGATTGCCTTTTCTATAGTAAATTGTTCAAAAAATAATTTTTTACTGTCGCAAATTTTAAATACGCCAAAGATTGCCTTTTCTATAGTAAATTTTGCAAAAAATAATTGTTTAGTGTCACAAATTTTAAATACGCCAGGGATTGCCTTTTCTATAGTAAATTATTCAAAAAATAATTTTATACTGTCGCTGATTATAATTACGCCAGGGATTGCCTTTTCTATAGTAAATTTTGCAAAAAATAATTGTTTAGTGTCGCAAATTATAATTACGCCAGGGATTGCCTTTTCTATAGTAAATTATTCAAAAATTAATTTTTTACTGTTGCAAATTTTAAATACGCCAGGGATTGCCTTTTCTATAGTAAATTTTGCAAAAAATAATTGTTTAGTGTCGCAAATTTTAAATACGCCAGGGATTGCCTTTTCTATAGTAAATTATTCAAAAAATAATTTTATACTGTCGCTGATTATAATTACGCCAGGGATTGCCTTTTCTATAGTAAATTTTGCAAAAAATAATTGTTTAGTGTCGCAAATTATAATTACGCCAGGGATTGCCTTTTCTATAGTAAATTATTCAAAAATTAATTTTTTTCTGTCGCAAATTATAATTACGCCAGGGATTGCCTTTTCTATAGTAAATTTTGCAAAAATTAATTTTTTACTGTCGCAAATTTTAAATACTCCAGGGATTGCCTTCTCTATAGTAAATTATTCAAAAAATAATTGTTTAGTGTCGCAAGTTTTAATTACGCCAGGGATTGCCTATTCTATAGTAAATTTTGCAAAAATTAATTTTTTACTGTCGCAAATTTTAATTACGCCAGGGATTGCCTTTTCTATAGTAAATTTTGCAAAAAATAATTTTTTACTGTTGCAAATTTAAATACGCCAGGGATTGCCTTTTCTATAGTAAATTATTCAAAAAATAATTTTTTACTGTCGCAAATTTTAATTACGCCAGGGATTGCCTTTTCTATAGTAAATTTTGCAAAAAATAATTTTTTACTGTTGCAAATTTTAAATACGCCAGGGATTGCCTTTTCTATAGTAAATTTTGCAAAAATTAATTTTTTACTGTCGCAAATTTTAACTACGCCAGGGATTGCCTTTTCTATAGTAAATTATTCAAAAAATAATTTTATACTGTCGCAAATTTTAATTACGCCAGGGATTGCCTTTTCTATAGTAAATTTTGCAAAAATTAATTTTTTACTGTCGCAAATTTTAATTACGCCAGGGATTGCCTTTTCTATAGTAAATTATTCAAAAAATAATTTTATACTGTCGCAAATTTTAATTACGCCAGGGATTGCCTTTCCTATAGTAAAATTATTCAAAAAATAATTTTTTACTGTCTCAAATTTTAATTACGCCAGGGATTGCCTTTTCTATAGTAAATTTTGCAAAAAATAATTTTTTACTGTCGCAAATTTTAATTACGCCAGGGATTGCCTTTTCTATAGCAAATTTTGCAAAAAATAATTTTTTACTGTCGCAAATTTTAATTACGCCAGAGATAGCCTTTTCTATAGTAAATTTTGCAAAAATTAATTTTTTACTGTCTCAAATTTTAATTACGCCAGGGATTGCCTTTTCTATAGTAAATTATTCAAAAATTCATTTTTTACTGTCTCAAATTTTAATTACGCCAGGGATTGCCTTTTCTATAGTAAATTATTCAAAAAATAATTTTTATACTGTCGCAAATTTTAATTACGCCAGGGATTGCCTTTTATATATTAAATTTTGCAAAAAATAATTGTTTACTGTCGCAAATTTTAATTACGCCAGGGATTACCTTTTCTATAGTAAATTATTCAAAAAATAATTTTTTAGTGTCGCAAATTTTAACTACGCCAGGGATTGCCTTTTCTATAGTAAATTTTGCAAAAAATAATTGTTTAGTGTCGCAAATTATAATTACGCCAGGGATTGCCTTTTCTATAGTAAATTATTCAAAAAATTAATTTTTTTCTGTCGCAAATTATAATTACGCCAGGGATTGCCTTTTCTATAGTAAATTTTGCAAAAATTAATTTTTTACTGTCGCAAATTTTAAATACGCCAGGGATTGCCTTTTCTATAGTAAATTTTGCAAAAATAATTGTTTAGTGTCGCAAGTTTTAATTACGCCAGGATTGCCTTTTCTATAGTAAATTTTGCAAAAATTAATTTTTACTGTCGCAAATTTTAATTACGCCAAGGATTGCCTTTTCTATAGTAAATTATTCAAAAAATATTTTATACTGTCGCAAATTTTAATTACGCCAGGGATTGCCTTTTCTATAGTAAATTTTGCAAAAATTAATTTTTTACTGTCGCAAATTTTAATTACGCCAGGGATTGCCTTTTCTATAGTAAATTATTCAAAAAATAATTTTATACTGTCGCAAATTTTAATTACGCCAGGGATTGCCTTTCCTATAGTAAATTATTCAAAAAATAATTTTTTACTGTCTCAAATTTTAATTACGCCAGGGATTGCCTTTTCTATAGTAAATTTTGCAAAAAATAATTTTTTTACTGTCGCAAATTTTAATTACGCCAGGGATTGCCTTTTCTATAGCAAATTTTGCAAAAAATAATTTTTTACTGTCGCAAATTTTAATTACGCCAGAGATAGCCTTTTCTATAGTAAATTTTGCAAAAATTAATTTTTTACTGTCTCAAATTTTAATTACGCCAGGGATTGCCTTTTCTATAGTAAATTATTCAAAAATTCATTTTTTACTGTCTCAAATTTTAATTACGCCAGGGATTGCCTTTTCTATAGTAAATTATTCAAAAATTAATTTTTTACTGTCGCAAATTTTAATTGCGCCAGGGATTGCCTTTTCTATAGTAAATGTTCAAAAAATAATTTTTTACTGTCGCAAATTTTAAATACGCCAAAGATTGCCTTTTCTATAGTAAATTTTGCAAAAAATAATTGTTTAGTGTCACAAATTTTAAATACGCCAGGGATTGCCTTTTCTATAGTAAATTATTCAAAAAATAATTTTATACTGTCGCTGATTATAATTACGCCAGGGATTGCCTTTTCTATAGTAAATTTTGCAAAAAATAATTGTTTAGTGTCGCAAATTATAATTACGCCAGGGATTGCCTTTTCTATAGTAAATTATTCAAAAATTAATTTTTTACTGTTTGCAAATTTTAAATACGCCAGGGATTGCCTTTTCTATAGTAAATTTTGCAAAAAATAATTGTTTAGTGTCGCAAATTTTAAATACGCCAGGGATTGCCTTTTCTATAGTAAATTATTCAAAAAATAATTTTATACTGTCGCTGATTATAATTACGCCAGGGATTGCCTTTTCTATAGTAAATTTTGCAAAAAAATAATTGTTTAGTGTCGCAAATTATAATTACGCCAGGGATTGCCTTTTCTATAGTAAATTATTCAAAAATTAATTTTTTTCTGTCGCAAATTATAATTACGCCAGGGATTGCCTTTTCTATAGTAAATTTTGCAAAAATTAATTTTTTACTGTCGCAAATTTTAAATACTCCAGGGATTGCCTTCTCTATAGTAAATTATTCAAAAAATAATTGTTTAGTGTCGCAAGTTTTAATTACGCCAGGGATTGCCTATTCTATAGTAAATTTTGCAAAAATTAATTTTTTACTGTCGCAAATTTTAATTACGCCAGGGATTGCCTTTTCTATAGTAAATTTTGCAAAAAATAATTTTTTACTGTTGCAAATTTAAATACGCCAGGGATTGCCTTTTCTATAGTAAATTATTCAAAAAATAATTTTTTACTGTCGCAAATTTTAATTACGCCAGGGATTGCCTTTTCTATAGTAAATTTTGCAAAAAATAATTTTTTACTGTTGCAAATTTTAAATACGCCAGGGATTGCCTTTTCTATAGTAAATTTTGCAAAAATTAATTTTTTACTGTCGCAAATTTTAACTACGCCAGGGATTGCCTTTTCTATAGTAAATTATTCAAAAAATAATTTTATACTGTCGCAAATTTTAATTACGCCAGGGATTGCCTTTTCTATAGTAAATTTTGCAAAAATTAATTTTTTACTGTCGCAAATTTTAATTACGCCAGGGATTGCCTTTTCTATAGTAAATTATTCAAAAAATAATTTTATACTGTCGCAAATTTTAATTACGCCAGGGATTGCCTTTCCTATAGTAAATTATTCAAAAAATAATTTTTTACTGTCTCAAATTTTAATTACGCCAGGGATTGCCTTTTCTATAGTAAATTTTGCAAAAAATAATTTTTTACTGTCGCAAATTTTAATTACGCCAGGGATTGCCTTTTCTATAGCAAATTTTGCAAAAAATAATTTTTTACTGTCGCAAATTTTAATTACGCCAGAGATAGCCTTTTCTATAGTAAATTTTGCAAAAATTAATTTTTAACTGTCTCAAATTTTAATTACGCCAGGGATTGCCTTTTCTATAGTAAATTATTCAAAAATTCATTTTTTACTGACTCAAATTTTAATTACGCCAGGGATTGCCTTTTCTATAGTAAATTATTCAAAAAATAATTTTATACTGTCGCAAATTTTAATTACGCCAGGGATTGCCTTTTATATATTAAATTTTGCAAAAAATAATTGTTTACTGTCGCAAATTTTAATTACGCCAGGGATTACCTTTTCTATAGTAAATTATTCAAAAAATAATTTTTTAGTGTCGCAAATTTTAACTACGCCAGGGATTGCCTTTTCTATAGTAAATTTTGCAAAAAATAATTGTTTAGTGTCGCAAATTATAATTACGCCAGGGATTGCCTTTTCTATAGTAAATTATTCAAAAATTAATTTTTTTCTGTCGCAAATTATAATTACGCCAGGGATTGCCTTTTCTATAGTAAATTTTGCAAAAATTAATTTTTTACTGTCGCAAATTTTAAATACGCCAGGGATTGCCTTTTCTATAGTAAATTTTGCAAAAATAATTGTTTAGTGTCGCAAGTTTTAATTACGCCAGGGATTGCCTTTTCTATAGTAAATTTTGCAAAAATTAATTTTTTACTGTCGCAAATTTTAATTACGCCAAGGATTGCCTTTTCTATAGTAAATTATTCAAAAAATAATTTTATACTGTCGCAAATTTTAATTACGCCAGGGATTGCCTTTTCTATAGTAAATTTTGCAAAAATTAATTTTTTACTGTCGCAAATTTTAATTACGCCAGGGATTGCCTTTTCTATAGTAAATTATTCAAAAAATAATTTTATACTGTCGCAAATTTTAATTACGCCAGGGATTGCCTTTCCTATAGTAAATTATTCAAAAAATAATTTTTTACTGTCTCAAATTTTAATTACGCCAGGGATTGCCTTTTCTATAGTAAATTTTGCAAAAAATAATTTTTTACTGTCGCAAATTTTAATTACGCCAGGGATTGCCTTTTCTATAGCAAATTTTGCAAAAAATAATTTTTTACTGTCGCAAATTTTAATTACGCCAGAGATAGCCTTTTCTATAGTAAATTTTGCAAAAATTAATTTTTTACTGTCTCAAATTTTAATTACGCCAGGGATTGCCTTTTCTATAGTAAATTATTCAAAAATTCATTTTTTACTGTCTCAAATTTTAATTACGCCAGGGATTGCCTTTTCTATAGTAAATTATTCAAAAAATAATTTTATACTGTCGCAAATTTTAATTACGCCAGGGATTGCCTTTTATATATTAAATTTTGCAAAAAATAATTGTTTACTGTCGCAAATTTTAATTACGCCAGGGATTACCTTTTCTATAGTAAATTATTCAAAAAATAATTTTTTAGTGTCGCAAATTTTAACTACGCCAGGGATTGCCTTTTCTATAGTAAATTTTGCAAAAAATAATTGTTTAGTGTCGCAAATTATAATTACGCCAGGGATTGCCTTTTCTATAGTAAATTATTCAAAAATTAATTTTTTTCTGTCGCAAATTATAATTACGCCAGGGATTGCCTTTTCTATAGTAAATTTTGCAAAAATTAATTTTTTACTGTCGCAAATTTTAAATACGCCAGGGATTGCCTTTTCTATAGTAAATTTTGCAAAAATAATTGTTTAGTGTCGCAAGTTTTAATTACGCCAGGGATTGCCTTTTCTATAGTAAATTTTGCAAAAATTAATTTTTTACTGTCGCAAATTTTAATTACGCCAAGGATTGCCTTTTCTATAGTAAATTTTGCAAAAAATAATTTTTTACTGTTGCAAATTTTAAATACACCAGGGATTGTCTTTTCTATAGTAAATTATTCAAAAAATAATTTTTTACTGTCGCAAATTTTAATTACGCCAGGGATTGCCTTTTCTATAGTAAATTATTCAAAAAATAATTTTATACTGTCACAAATTTTAATTACGCCAGGGATTGCCTTTTCTATAGTAAATTATTCAAAAAATAATTTTATACTGTCGCAAAATTTAATTACGCCAGGGATTGCCTTTTCTATAGTAAATTATTCAAAAAATAATTTTTTCTGTCACAAATTTTAATTACGCCAGGGATTGCCTTTTCTATAGTAAATTATTCAAAAATTCATTTTTTACTGTCGCAAATTTTAAATACGCCAGGGATTGCCTTTTCTATAGTAAATTATTCAAAAATTCATTTTTTACTGTCGCAAATTTTAATTACGCCAGGGATTGCCTTTTCTATAGTAAATTATTCAAAAAATAATTTTTTACTCTCTCAAATTTTAATTACGCCAGGGATTGCCTTTTCTATAGTAAATTATTCAAAAAATAATTTTATACTGTCGCAAATTATAATTAAGCCAGGGATTGCCTTTTCTATAGTAAATTTTGCAAAAAATAATTGTTTAGTGTCACAAATTTTAATTACGCCAGGGATTGCCTTTTCTATAGTAAATTATTCAAAAAATAATTTTTTACTGTCGCAAATTTTAATTACGCCAGGGATTGCCTTTTCTATAGTAAGTTATTCAAAAAATAATTTTATGCTGTCACAAATTTTAATTACGCCAGGGATTGCCTTTTCTATAGTAAATTATTAAAAAAATAATTTTTTACTGTCGCAAATTTTAATTACGCCAGGGATTGCCTTTTCTATAGTAAATTATTCAAAAAATAATTTTATATTGTCACAAATTTTAATTACGCCAGGGATTGCCTTTTCTATAGTAAATTATTCAAAAAATAATTTTTTACTGTCTCAAATTTTAATTACGCCAGGGATTGCCTTTTCTATAGTAAATTTTGCAAAAATTAATTTTTTACTGTCTCAAATTTTAAATACGCCAGGGATTGCCTTTTCTCTAGTAAATTTAGCAAAAAATAATTTTGTACTGTCTCAAATTTTAATTACGCCAAGGATTGCCTTTTCAATAGTAAATTTTGCAAAAATTAATTTTTTACTGTCGCAAATTTTAATTACGCCAGGGATTGCCTTTTCTATAGTAAATTATTCAAAAAATAATTTTTTCTGTCACAAATTTTAATTACGCCAGGGATTGCCTTTTCTATAGTAAATTATTCAAAAAATAATATTTTAGTGTCGCAAATTTTAATTACGCCAGGGATTGCCTTTTCTATAGCAAATTTTGCAAAAAATAATTTTTTACTGTCGCAAATTTTAAATACGCCAGGGATTGCCTTTTCTATAGTAAATTATTCAAAAATTCATTTTTTACTGTTGCAAATTTTAAATACGCCAGGGATTGCCTTTTCTATAGTAAATTTTGCAAAAAATAATTGTTTAGTGTCGCAAATTTTAAATACGCCAGGGATTGCCTTTTCTATAGTAAATTATTCAAAAAATAATTTTATACTGTCGCAAATTATAATTACGCCAGGGATTGCCTTTTCTATAGTAAATTTTTCAAAAAATAATTGTTTAGTGTCGCAAATTATAATTACGCCAGGGATTGCCTTTTCTATAGTAAATTATTCAAAAATTAATTTTTTTCTGTCGCAAATTATAATTACGCCAGGGATTACCTTTTCTATAGTAAATTTTGCAAAAATTAATTTTTACTGTCGCAAATTTTTAATACGCCAGGGATTGCCTTTTCTATAGTAAATTATTCAAAAAATAATTGTTTAGTGTCGCAAGTTTTAATTACGCCAGGGATTGACTTTTCTATAGTAAATTTTGCAAAAATTAATTTTTTACTGTCGCAAATTTTAATTACGCCAGGGATTGCCTTTTCTATAGTAAATTTTGCAAAAAATAATTTTTTACTGTTGCAAATTTTAAATACGACAGGGATTGCCTTTTCTATAGTAAATTATTCAAAAAATAATTTTTTACTGTCGCATATTTTAATTACGCCAGGGATTGCCTTTTCTATAGTAAATTTTGCAAAAAATAATATTTTACTGTTGCAAATTTTAAATACGCCAGGGATTGCCTTTTCTATAGTAAATTTTGCAAAAATTAATTTTTTACTGTCGCAAATTTTAACTACGCCAGGGATTGCCTTTTCTATAGTAAATTATTCAAAAAATAATTTTATACTGTCGCAAATTTTAATTACGCCAGGGATTGCCTTTTCTATAGTAAATTATTCAAAAAATAATTTTTTACTGTCGCAAATTTTAATTACGCCAGGGATTGCCTATTCTATAGTAAATTATTCAAAAAATAATTTTATACTGTCGCAAATTTTAATTACGCCAGGGATTGCCTTTTCTATAGTAAATTATTCAAAAAAAAATTTTTTACTGTCTCAAATTTTAATTACGCCAGGGATTGCCTTTTCTATAGTAAATTTTACAAAAAATAATTTTTTACTGTCGCAAATTTTAACTACCCCAGGGATTGCCTTTTCTATAGTAAATTTTGCAAAAAATAATTTTTACTGTCGCAAATTTTAATTACGCCAGGGATTGTCTATTCTATAGTAAATTTTGCAAAAATTAATTTTTTACTGTCTCAAATTTGAATTACGCCAGGGATTGCCTTTTCTATAGTAAATTATTCAAAAATTCATTTTTTACTGTCTCAAATTTTAATTACGCCAGGGATTGCCTTTTCTATAGTAAATTATTCAAAAAATAATTTTATACTGTCGCAAATTTTAATTACGCCAAGGATTGCCTTTTCTATAGTAAATTATTCAAAAAATAATTTTTTAGTGTCGCAAATTTTAATTACGCCAGGGATTGCCTTTTCTATAGTAAATTATTCAAAAAATAATTTTTTACTGTCGCAAATTTTAATTACGCCAGGGATTAACTTTTCTATAGTAAATTTTGCAAAAATTAATTTTTTTCTGTCGCAAATTATAATTACGCCAGGGATTGCCTTTTCTATAGTAAATTTTGCAAAAATTAATTTTTTACTGTCGCAAATTTTAAATACGCCAGGGATTGCCTTTTCTATAGTAAATTTTGCAAAAATAATTGTTTAGTGTCGCAAGTTTTAATTACGCCAGGGATTGTCTTTTCTATAGTAAATTTTGCAAAAATTAATTTTTTACTGTCGCAAATTTTAATTACGCCAGGGATTGCCTTTTCTATAGTAAATTATTCAAAAAATAATTTTATACTGTCGCAAAATTTAATTACGCCAGGGATTGCCTTTTCTATAGTAAATTATTCAAAAAATAATTTTTTCTGTCACAAATTTTAATTACGCCAGGGATTGCCTTTTCTATAGTAAATTATTCAAAAATTCATTTTTTACTGTCGCAAATTTTAAATACGCCAGGGATTGCCTTTTCTATAGTAAATTATTCAAAATTCATTTTTTACTGTCGCAAATTTTAATTACGCCAGGATTGTCTTTTCTATAGTAAATTATTCAAAAAATAATTTTTTACTCTCTCAAATTTTAATTACGCCAGGGATTGCCTTTTCTATAGTAAATTATTCAAAAAATAATTTTATACTGTCGCAAATTATAATTAAGCCAGGGATTGCCTTTTCTTTAGTAAATTTTGCAAAAAAATAATTGTTTACTGTCGCAAATTTTAATTACGCCAGGGATTGCCTTTTCTATAGTAAATTTTGCAAAAATTAATTTTTTACTGTCGCAAATTTTAAATACGCCAGGGATTGCCTTTTCTATAGTAAATTTTGCAAAAATAATTGTTTAGTGTCGCAAGTTTTAATTACGCCAGGGATTGCCTTTTCTATAGTAAATTTTGCAAAAATTAATTTTTTACTGTCGCAAATTTTAATTACGCCAGGTATTGCCTTTTCTATAGTAAATTTTGCAAAAAATAATTTTTTACTGTTGCAAATTTTAAATACACCAGGGATTGTCTTTTCTATAGTAAATTATTCAAAAAATAATTTTTTACTGTCGCAAATTTTAATTACGCCAGGGATTGCCTTTTCTATAGTAAATTATTCAAAAAATAATTTTTATACTGTCACAAATTTTAATTACGCCAGGGATTGCCTTTTCTATAGTAAATTATTCAAAAAATAATTTTATACTGTCGCAAAATTTAATTACGCCAGGGATTGCCTTTTCTATAGTAAATTATTCAAAAAATAATTTTTTCTGTCACAAATTTTAATTACGCCAGGGATTGCCTTTTCTATAGTAAATTATTCAAAAATTCATTTTTTACTGTCGCAAATTTTAAATACGCCAGGGATTGCCTTTTCTATAGTAAATTATTCAAAAATTCATTTTTTACTGTCGCAAATTTTAATTACGCCAGGGATTGCCTTTTCTATAGTAAATTATTCAAAAAATAATTTTTTACTCTCTCAAATTTTAATTACGCCAGGGATTGCCTTTTCTATAGTAAATTATTCAAAAAATAATTTTATACTGTCGCAAATTATAATTAAGCCAGGGATTGCCTTTTCTATAGTAAATTTTGCAAAAAATAATTGTTTAGTGTCACAAATTTTAATTACGCCAGGGATTGCCTTTTCTATAGTAAATTATTCAAAAAATAATTTTTTACTGTCGCAAATTTTAATTACGCCAGGGATTGCCTTTTCTATAGTAAGTTATTCAAAAAATAATTTTATGCTGTCACAAATTTAATTACGCCAGGGATTGCCTTTTCTATAGTAAATTATTAAAAAAATAATTTTTTACTGTCGCAAATTTTAATTACGCCAGGGATTGCCTTTTCTATAGTAAATTATTCAAAAAATAATTTTATATTGTCACAAATTTTAATTACGCCAGGGATTGCCTTTTCTATAGTAAATTATTCAAAAAATAATTTTTTACTGTCTCAAATTTTAATTACGCCAGGGATTGCCTTTTCTATAGTAAATTTTGCAAAAATTAATTTTTTACTGTCTCAAATTTTAAATACGCCCTGGATTGCCTTTTCTCTAGTAAATTTAGCAAAAAATAATTTTTTACTGTCTCAAATTTTAATTACGCCAAGGATTGCCTTTTCAATAGTAAATTTTGCAAAAATTAATTTTTTACTGTCGCAAATTTTACTTACGCCAGGGATTGCCTTTTCTATAGTAAATTATTCAAAAAATAATTTTTTCTGTCACAAATTTTAATTACGCCAGGGATTGCCTTTTCTATAGTAAATTATGCAAAAAATAATATTTTAGTGTCGCAAATTTTAATTACGCCAGGGATTGCCTTTTCTATAGTAAATTTTGCAAAAAATAATTTTTTACTGTCGCAAATTTTAATTACGCCAGGGATTGCCTTTTCTATAGTAAATTATTCAAAAATTCATTTTTTACTGTTGCAAATTTTAAATACGCCAGGGATTGCCTTTTCTATAGTAAATTTTGCAAAAAATAATTGTTTAGTGTCGCAAATTTTAAATACGCCAGGGATTGCCTTTTCTATAGTAAATTATTCAAAAAATAATTTTATACTGTCGCAAATTATAATTACGCCAGGGATTGCCTTTTCTATAGTAAATTTTTCAAAAAATAATTGTTTAGTGTCGCAAATTATAATTACGCCAGGGATTGCCTTTTCTATAGTAAATTATTCAAAAATTAATTTCTTTCTGTCGCAAATTATAATTACGCCAGGGATTACCTTTTCTATAGTAAATTTTGCAAAAATTAATTTTTACTGTCGCAAATTTTTAATACGCCAGGGATTGCCTTTTCTATAGTAAATTATTCAAAAAATAATTGTTTAGTGTCGCAAGTTTTAATTAAGCCAGGGATTGACATTTCTATAGTAAATTTTGCAAAAATTAATTTTTACTGTCGCAAATTTTAATTACGCCAGGGATTGCCTTTTCTATAGTAAATTTTGCAAAAAATAATTTTTTACTGTTGCAAATTTTAAATACGACAGGGATTGCCTTTTCTATAGTAAATTATTCAAAAAATAATTTTTTACTGTCGCATATTTTAATTACGCCAGGGATTGCCTTTTCTATAGTAAATTTTGCAAAAAATAATATTTTACTGTTGCAAATTTTAAATACGCCAGGGATTGCCTTTTCTATAGTAAATTTTGCAAAAATTAATTTTTTACTGTCGCAAATTTTAACTACGCCAGGGATTGCCTTTTCTATAGTAAATTATTCAAAAAATAATTTTATACTGTCGCAAATTTTAATTACGCCAGGGATTGCCTTTTCTATAGTAAATTATTCAAAAAATAATTTTTTACTGTCGCAAATTTTAATTACGCCAGGGATTGCCTATTCTATAGTAAATTATTCAAAAAATAATTTTATACTGTCGCAAATTTTAATTACGCCAGGGATTGCCTTTTCTATAGTAAATTATTCAAAAAAAAATTTTTTACTGTCTCAAATTTTAATTACGCCAGGGATTGCCTTTTCTATAGTAAATTTTACAAAAAATAATTTTTTACTGTCGCAAATTTTAACTACCCCAGGGATTGCCTTTTCTATAGTAAATTTTGCAAAAAATAATTTTTACTGTCGCAAATTTTAATTACGCCAGGGATTGTCTATTCTATAGTAAATTTTGCAAAAATTAATTTTTTACTGTCTCAAATTTGAATTACGCCAGGGATTGCCTTTTCTATAGTAAATTATTCAAAAATTCATTTTTTACTGTCTCAAATTTTAATTACGCCAGGGATTGCCTTTTCTATAGTAAATTATTCAAAAAATAATTTTATACTGTCGCAAATTTTAATTACGCCAAGGATTGCCTTTTCTATAGTAAATTATTCAAAAAATAATTTTTTAGTGTCGCAAATTTTAATTACGCCAGGGATTGCCTTTTCTATAGTAAATTATTCAAAAAATAATTTTTTACTGTCGCAAATTTTAAATACGCCAGGGATTGCCTTTTCTATAGTAAATTATTCAAAAATTCATTTTTTACTGTCTCAAATTTTAATTACGCCAGGGATTGCCTTTTCTATAGTAAATTATTCAAAAAATAATTTTATACTGTCGCAAATTTTAATTACGCCAAGGATTGCCTTTTCTATAGTAAATTTTGCAAAAAATAATTTTTTACTGTCGCAAATTTTAATTACGCCAGGGATTGCCTTTTCTATAGTAAATTATTCAAAAATTAATTTTTTTCTGTCGCAAATTATAATTACGCCAGGGATTGCCTTTTCTATAGTAAATTATTCAAAAAATAATTTTTTACTGTCGCAAATTTTAAATACGCCAAAGATTGCCTTTTCTATAGTAAAATTTTCAAAAAATAATTTTTTACTGTCGCAAATTATAATTGCGCCAGGGATTGCCTTTTATATAGTAATTTTTTCAAAAATTAATTTGTACTGTCTCAAATTTTAATTACGCCAGGGATTGCCTTTTCTATAGTAAATTTCGGAAAACTTAATTTTTTACTGTCTCCAATTTTAAACACGCCAGGGATTGCCTTTTCTATAGTAAATTTTGCAAAAAATAATTTTTTACTGTCGCAAATTTTAATTAAGCCAGGGATTGCCTTTTCTATAGTAAATTATTCAAAACTAATTTTTTCTGTCACAAATTTTAATTACGCCAGGGATTGCCTTTTCTATAGTAAATTTTGCAAAAAATAATTTTTTAGTGTCGCAAATTTTAATTACGCCAGGGATTGCCTTTTCTATAGTAAATTTTGCAAAAAATAATTTTTTACTGTCGCAAATTTTAATTACGCCAGGGATTGCCTTTTCTATAGTAAATTATTCAAAAATTCATTTTTTACTGTTGCAAATTTTAAATACGCCAGGGATTGCCTTTTCTATAGTAAATTTTGCAAAAAATAATTGTTTAGTGTCGCAAATTTTAAATACGCCAGGGATTGCCTTTTCTATAGTAAATTATTCAAAAAATAATTTTATACTGTCGCAAATTATAATTACGCCAGGGATTGCCTTTTCTATAGTAAATTTTGCAAAAAATAATTGTTTAGTGTCGCAAATTATAATTACGCCAGGGATTGCCTTTTCTATAGTAAATTATTCAAAAATTAATTGTTTTCTGTCGCAAATTTTAATTACGCCAGGGATTGCCTTTTCTATAGTAAATTATTCAAAAAAAAATTTTTTACTGTCTCAAATTTTAATTACGCCAGGGATTGCCTTTTCTATAGTAAATTTTACAAAAAATAATTTTTTACTGTCGCAAATTTTAACTACCCCAGGGATTGCCTTTTCTATAGTAAATTTTGCAAAAAATAATTTTTACTGTCGCAAATTTTAATTACGCCAGGGATTGTCTATTCTATAGTAAATTTTGCAAAAATTAATTTTTTACTGTCTCAAATTTGAATTACGCCAGGGATTGCCTTTTCTATAGTAAATTATTCAAAAATTCATTTTTTACTGTCTCAAATTTTAATTACGCCAGGGATTGCCTTTTCTATAGTAAATTATTCAAAAAATAATTTTATACTGTCGCAAATTTTAATTACGCCAAGGATTGCCTTTTCTATAGTAAATTATTCAAAAAATAATTTTTTAGTGTCGCAAATTTTAATTACGCCAGGGATTGCCTTTTCTATAGTAAATTATTCAAAAAATAATTTTTTACTGTCGCAAATTTTAATTACGCCAGGGATTAACTTTTCTATAGTAAATTTTGCAAAAATTAATTTTTTTCTGTCGCAAATTATAATTACGCCAGGGATTGCCTTTTCTATAGTAAATTTTGCAAAAATTAATTTTTTACTGTCGCAAATTTTAAATACGCCAGGGATTGCCTTTTCTATAGTAAATTTTGCAAAAAATAATTGTTTAGTGTCGCAAGTTTTAATTACGCCAGGGATTGACTTTTCTATAGTAAATTTTGCAAAAATTAATTTTTTACTGTCGCAAATTTTAATTACGCCAGGGATTGCCTTTTCTATAGTAAATTATTCAAAAAATAATATTTTAGTGTCGCAAATTTTAATTACGCCAGGGATTGCCTTTTCTATAGCAAATTTTGCAAAAAATAATTTTTTACTGTCGCAAATTTTAATTACGCCAGGGATTGCCTTTTCTATAGTAAATTATTCAAAAATTCATTTTTTACTGTTGCAAATTTTAAATACGCCAGGGATTGCCTTTTCTATAGTAAATTTTGCAAAAAATAATTGTTTAGTGTCGCAAATTTTAAATACGCCAGGGATTGCCTTTTCTATAGTAAATTATTCAAAAAATAATTTTATACTGTCGCAAATTATAATTACGCCAGAGATTGCCTTTTCTATAGTAAATTTTTCAAAAAATAATTGTTTAGTGTCGCAAATTATAATTACGCCAGGGATTGCCTTTTCTATAGTAAATTATTCAAAAATTAATTTTTTTCTGCCGCAAATTATAATTACGCCAGGGATTACCTTTTCTATAGTAAATTTTGCAAAAATTAATTTTTACTGTCGCAAATTTTTAATACGCCAGGGATTGCCTTTTCTATAGTAAATTATTCAAAAAATAATTGTTTAGTGTCGCAAGTTTTAATTACGCCAGGGATTGACTTTTCTATAGTAAATTTTGCAAAAATTAATTTTTTACTGTCGCAAATTTTAATTACGCCAGGGATTGCCTTTTCTATAGTAAATTTTGCAAAAAATAATTTTTTACTGTTGCAAATTTTAAATACGACAGGGATTGCCTTTTCTATAGTAAATTATTCAAAAAATAATTTTTTACTGTCGCATATTTTAATTACGCCAGGGATTGCCTTTTCTATAGTAAATTTTGCAAAAAATAATATTTTACTGTTGCAAATTTTAAATACGCCAGGGATTGCCTTTTCTATAGTAAATTTTGCAAAAATTAATTTTTTACTGTCGCAAATTTTAATTACGCCAGGGATTGCCTTTTCTATAGTAAATTATTCAAAAATAATTTTATACTGTCGAAAATTTTAATTACGCCAGGGATTGCCTTTTCTATAGTAAATTATTCAAAAAATAATTTTTTACTGTCGCAAATTTTAATTACGCCAGGGATTGCCTATTCTATAGTAAATTATTCAAAAAATAATTTTATACTGTCGCAAATTTTAATTACGCCAGGGATTGCCTTTTCTATAGTAAATTATTCAAAAAAAATTTTTTTACTGTCTCAAATTTTAATTACGCCAGGGATTGCCTTTTCTATAGTAAATTTTGCAAAAAATAATTTTTTACTGTCGCAAATTTTAACTACCCCAGGGATTGCCTTTTCTATAGTAAATTTTGCAAAAAATAATTTTTACTGTCGCAAATTTTAATTACGCCAGGGATTGTCTATTCTATAGTAAATTTTGCAAAAATTAATTTTTTACTGTCTCAAATTTGAATTACGCCAGGGATTGCCTTTTCTATAGTAAATTATTCAAAAATTCATTTTTTACTGTCTCAAATTTTAATTACGCCAGGGATTGCCTTTTCTATAGTAAATTATTCAAAAAATAATTTTATACTGTCGCAAATTTTAATTACGCCAAGGATTGCCTTTTCTATAGTAAATTATTCAAAAAATAATTTTTTAGTGTCGCAATTTTTAATTACGCCAGGGATTGCCTTTTCTATAGTAAATTATTCAAAAAATAATTTTTTACTGTCGCAAATTTTAATTACGCCAGGGATTGCCTTTTCTATAGTAAATTTTGCAAAAATTAATTTTTTTCTGTCGCAAATTATAATTACGCCAGGGATTGCCTTTTCTATAGTAAATTTTGCAAAAATTAATTTTTTACTGTCGCAAATTTTAAATACGCCAGGGATTGCCTTTTCTATAGTAAATTTTGCAAAAAATAATTGTTTAGTGTCGCAAGTTTTAATTACGCCAGGGATTGCCTTTTCTATAGTAAATTTTGCAAAAATTAATTTTTTACTGTCGCAAATTTTAATTACGCCAGGGATTGCCTTTTCTATAGTAAATTATTCAAAAAATAATATTTTAGTGTCGCAAATTTTAATTACGCCAGGGATTGCCTTTTCTATAGTAAATTTTGCAAAAAATAATTTTTTACTGTCGCAAATTTTAATTACGCCAGGGATTGCCTTTTCTATAGTAAATTATTCAAAATTCATTTTTTACTGTTGCAAATTTTAAATACGCCAGGGATTGCCTTTTCTATAGTAAATTTTGCAAAAAATAATTGTTTAGTGTCGCAAATTTTAAATACGCCAGGGATTGCCTTTTCTATAGTAAATTATTCAAAAAATAATTTTATACTGTCGCAAATTATAATTACGCCAGGGATTGCCTTTTCTATAGTAAATTTTTCAAAAAATAATTGTTTAGTGTCGCAAATTATAATTACGCCAGGGATTGCCTTTTCTATAGTAAATTATTCAAAAATTAATTTTTTTCTGTCGCAAATTATAATTACGCCAGGGATTACCTTTTCTATAGTAAATTTTGCAAAAATTAATTTTAACTGTCGCAAATTTTTAATACGCCAGGGATTGCCTTTTCTATAGTAAATTATTCAAAAAATAATTGTTTAGTGTCGCAAGTTTTAATTACGCCAGGGATTGACTTTTCTATAGTAAATTTTGCAAAAATTAATTTTTTACTGTCGCAAATTTTAATTACGCCAGGGATTGCCTTTTCTATAGTAAATTTTGCAAAAAATAATTTTTTACTGTTGCAAATTTTAAATACGCCAGGGATTGCCTTTTCTATAGTAAATTATTCAAAAAATAATTTTATACTGTCGCAAATTTTAATTACGCCAGGGATTGCCTTTTCTATAGTAAATTATTCAAAAAATAATTTTTTACTGTCGCAAATTTTAATTACGCCAGGGATTGCCTATTCTATAGTAAATTATTCAAAAAATAATTTTATACTGTCGCAAATTTTAATTACGCCAGGGATTGCCTTTTCTATAGTAAATTATTCAAAAAAAAATTTTTTACTGTCTCAAATTTTAATTACGCCAGGGATTGCCTTTTCTATAGTAAATTTTGCAAAATATAATTTTTTACTGTCGCAAATTTTAACTAACCCAGGGATTGCCTTTTCTATAGTAAATTTTGGAAAAAATAATTTTTACTGTCGCAAATTTTAATTACGCCAGGGATTGTCTATTCTATAGTAAATTTTGCAAAAATTAATTTTTTACTGTCTCAAATTTGAATTACGCCAGGGATTGCCTTTTCTATAGTAAATTATTCAAAAATTCATTTTTTACTGTCTCAAATTTTAATTACGCCAGGGATTGCCTTTTCTATAGTAAATTATTCAAAAAATAATTTTATACTGTCGCAAATTTTAATTACGCCAAGGATTGCCTTTTCTATAGTAAATTATTCAAAAAATAATTTTTTAGTGTCGCAAATTTTAATTACGCCAGGGATTGCCTTTTCTATAGTAAATTATTCAAAAAATAATTTTTTACTGTCGCAAATTTTAATTACGCCAGGGATTGCCTTTTCTATAGTAAATTTTGCAAAAATTAATTTTTTTCTGTCGCAAATTATAATTACGCCAGGGATTGCCTTTTCTATAGTAAATTTTGCAAAAATTAATTTTTTACTGTCGCAAATTTTAAATGCGCCAGGGATTGCCTTTTCTATAGTAAATTTTGCAAAAAATAATTGTTTAGTGTCGCAAGTTTTAATTACGCCAGGGATTGCCTTTTCTATAGTAAATTTTGCAAAAATTAATTTTTTACTGTCGCAAATTTTAATTACGCCAGGGATTGCCTTTTCTATAGTAAATTTTGCAAAAAATAATTTTTTACTGTTTCAAATTTTAAATACGCCAGGGATTGCCTTTTCTATAGTAAATTATTCAAAAAAATAATTTTTTACTGTCGCAAATTTTAAATACGCCAGGGATTGCCTTTTCTATAGTGAATTATTCAAAAAATAATTTTATACTGTCGCAAATTATAATTACGCCAGGGATTGCCTTTTCTATAGTAAATTTTGCAAAAAATAATTGTTTAGTGTCGCAAATTATAATTACGCCACGGATTGCCTTTTCTATAGTAAATTATTCAAAAATTAATTTTTTTCTGTCGCAAATTATAATTACGCCAGGGATTGCCTTTTCTATAGTAAATTATTCAAAAAATAATTTTTTACTGTCGCAAATTTTAAATACGCCAAAGATTGCCTTTTCTATAGTAAAATTTTCAAAAAATAATTTTTTACTGTCGCAAATTATAATTGCGCCAGGGATTGCCTTTTATATAGTAATTTTTTCAAAAATTAATTTTTACTGTCTCAAATTTTAATTACGCCAGGGATTGCCTTTTCTATAGTAAATTTCGGAAAACTTAATTTTTTACTGTCTCCAATTTTAAACACGCCAGGGATTGCCTTTTCTATAGTAAATTTTGCAAAAAATAATTTTTTACTGTCGCAAATTTTAATTAAGCCAGGGATTGCCTTTTCTATAGTAAATTTTTCAAAACTAATTTTTTCTGTCACAAATTTTAATTACGCCAGGGATTGCCTTTTCTATAGTAAATTATTCAAAAACTAATTTTTTAGTGTCGCAAATTTTAATTACGCCAGGGATTGCCTTTTCTATAGTAAATTTTGCAAAAAATAATTTTTTACTGTCGCAAATTTTAATTACGCCAGGGATTGCCTTTTCTATAGTAAATTATTCAAAAATTCATTTTTTACTGTTGCAAATTTTAAATACGCCAGGGATTGCCTTTTCTATAGTAAATTTTGAAAAAAATAACTGTTTAGTGTCGCAAATTTTAAATACGCCAGGGATTGCCTTTTCTATAGTAAATTATTCAAAAAATAATTTTATACTGTCGCAAATTATAATTACGCCAGGGATTGCCTTTTCTATAGTAAATTTTGCAAAAAATAATTGTTTAGTGTCGCAAATTATAATTACGCCAGGGATTGCCTTTTCTATAGTAAATTATTCAAAAATTAATTGTTTTCTGTCGCAAATTATAATTACGCCAGGGATTGCCTTTTCTATAGTAAATTTTGCAAAAAATAATTTTTTACTGTTGCAAATTTTAAATACGCCAGGGATTGCCTTTTCTATAGTAAATTTTGCAAAAATTAATTTTTTACTGTCGCAAATTTTAATTACGCCAGGGATTGCCTTTTCTATAGTAAATTATTCAAAAAATAATTTTATACTGTCGCAAATTTTAATTACGCCAGGGATTGCCTTTTCTATAGTAAATTATTCAAAAAATAATTTTTTACTGTCGCAAATTTTAATTACGCCAGGGATTGCCTTTTCTATAGTAAATTATTCAAAAAATAATTTTATACTGTCGCAAATTTTAATTACGCCAGGGATTGCCTTTTCTATAGTAAATTATTCAAAAAATAATTTTTTACTGTCTCAAATTTTAATTACGCCAGGGATTGCCTTTTCTATAGTAAATTTTGCAAAAAATAATTTTTTACTGTCGCAAATTTTAATTACGCCAGGGATTGCCTTTTCTATAGTAAATTTTGCAAAAAATAATTTTTTACTGTCGCAAATTTTAATTACGCCAGGGATAGCCTTTTCTATAGTAAATTTTGCAAAAATTAATTTTTTACTGTCTCAAATTTTAATTACGCCAGGGATTGCCTTTTCTATAGTAAATTATTCAAAAATTCATTTTTTACTGTCTCAAATTTTAATTACGCCAGGGATTGCCTTTTCTATAGTAAATTATTCAAAAAATAATTTTATACTGTCGCAAATTTTAATTACGCCAGGGATTGCCTTTTCTATAGTAAATTATTCAAAAAATAATTTTTTAGTGTCGCAAATTTTAATTACGCCAGGGATTGCCTTTACTATAGTAAATTATTCAAAAAATAATTTTTTAGTGTCGCAAATTTTAACTACGCCAGGGATTGCCTTTTCTATAGTAAATTTTGCAAAAATTAATTTTTTTCTGTCGCAAATTATAATTACGCCAGGGATTGCCTTTTCTATAGTAAATTTTGCAAAAATTAATTTTTTACTGTCGCAAATTTTAAATACGCCAGGGATTGCCTTTTCTATAGTAAATTTTGCAAAAAATAATTGTTTAGTGTCGCAAGTTTTAATTACGCCAGGGATTGCCTTTTCTATAGTAAATTTTGCAAAAATTAATTTTTTACTGTCGCAAATTTTAATTACGCCAGGGATTGCCTTTTCTATAGTAAATTATTCAAAAAATAATTTTATTCTGTCGCAAATTATAATTACGCCAGGGATTGCCTTTTCTATAGTAAATTTTGCAAAAAATAATTGTTTAGTGTCGCAAATTATAATTACGCCAGGGATTGCCTTTTCTATAGTAAAGTATTCAAAAATTAATTTTTTTCTGTCGCAAATTATAATTACGCCAAGGATTGCCTTTTCTATAGTAAATTTCGCAAAAATTAATTTTTTATTGTCGCAAATTTTAAATACGCCAGGGATTGCCTTTTCTATAGTAAATTTTGCAAAAAATAATTGTTTAGTGTCGCAAGTTTTAATTACGCCAGGGATTGCCTTTTCCATAATAAATTTTGCAAAAATTAATTTTTTACTGTCGCAAATTTTAATTACGCCAGGGATTGCCCTTTCCAAAGTAAATTTTGCAAAAAATAATTTTTTACTGTTGCAAATTTTAAATACGCCAGGGATTGCCTTTTCTATAGTAAATTATTCAAAAAATAATTTTTTACTGTCGCAAATTTTAATTACGCCAGGGATTGCCTTTTCTATAGTAAAATATTCAAAAAATAATTTTATACTGTCACAAATTTTAATTACGCCAGGGATTGCCTTTTCTATAGTAAATTATTCAAAAAATAATTTTATACTGTCGCAAATTTTAATTACGCCAGGGATTGCCTTTTCTATAGTAAATTATTCAAAAAATAATTTTTTCTGTCACAAATTTTAATTACGCCAGGGATTGCCTTTTCTATAGTAAATTATTCAAAAATTCATTTTTTACTGTCGCAAATTTTAAATACGCCAGGGATTGCCTTTTCTATAGTAAATTATTCAAAAATTCATTTTTTACTGTCGCAAATTTTAATTACGCCAGGGATTGCCTTTTCTATAGTAAATTATTCAAAAAATAATTTTTTACTCTCTCAAATTTTAATTACGCCAGGGATTGCCTTTTCTATAGTAAATTATTCAAAAAATAATTTTATACTGTCGCAAATTATAATTAAGCCAGGGATTGCCTTTTCTATAGTAAAATTTTGCAAAAAATAATTGTTTAGTGTCACAAATTTTAATTACGCCAGGGATTGCCTTTTCTATAGTAAATTATTCAAAAAATAATTTTTTACTGTCGCAAATTTTAATTACGCCAGGGATTGCCTTTTCTATAGTAAGTTATTCAAAAAATAATTTTATGCTGTCACAAATTTTAATTACGCCAGGGATTGCCTTTTCTATAGTAAATTATTAAAAAAATAATTTTTTACTGTCGCAAATTTTAATTACGCCAGGGATTGCCTTTTCTATAGTAAATTATTCAAAAAATAATTTTATATTGTCACAAATTTTAATTACGCCAGGGATTGCCTTTTCTATAGTAAATTATTCAAAAAATAATTTTTTACTGTCTCAAATTTTAATTACGCCAGGGATTGCCTTTTCTATAGTAAATTTTGCAAAAATTAATTTTTTACTGTCTCAAATTTTAAATACGCCAGGGATTGCCTTTTCTATAGTAAATTTTGCAAAAAATAATTTTTTACTGTCTCAAATTTTAATTACGCCAAGGATTGCCTTTTCTATAGTAAATTTTGCAAAAATTAATTTTTTACTGTCGCAAATTTTAATTACGCCAGGGATTGCCTTTTCTATAGTAAATTATTCAAAAAATAATTTTTTCTGTCACAAATTTTAATTACGCCAGGGATTGCCTTTTCTATAGTAAATTATTCAAAAAATAATATTTTAGTGTCGCAAATTTTAATTACGCCAGGGATTGCCTTTTCTATAGTAAATTTTGCAAAAAATAATTTTTTACTGTCGCAAATTTTAATTACGCCAGGGATTGCCTTTTCTATAGTAAATTATTCAAAAATTCATTTTTTACTGTTGCAAATTTTAAATTCGCCAGGGAATGCCTTTTCTATAGTAAATTTTGCAAAAAATAATTGTTTAGTGTCGCAAATTTTAAATACGCCAGGGATTGCCTTTTCTATAGTAAATTATTCAAAAAATAATTTTATACTGTCGCAAATTATAATTAGGCCAGGGATTGCCTTTTCTATAGTAAATTTTTCAAAAAATAATTGTTTAGTGTCGCAAATTATAATTACGCCAGGGATTGCCTTTTCTATAGTAAATTATTCAAAAAATAATTTTTTTCTGTCGCAAATTATAATTACGCCAGGGATTACCTTTTCTATAGTAAATTTTGCAAAAATTAATTTTTTACTGTCGCAAATTTTTAATACGCCAGGGATTGCCTTTTCTATAGTAAATTATTCAAAAAATAATTGTTTAGTGTCGCAAGTTTTAATTACGCCAGGGATTGACTTTTCTATAGTAAATTTTGCAAAAATTAATTTTTTACTGTCGCAAATTTTAATTACGCCAGGGATTGCCTTTTCTATAGAAAATTTTGCAAAAAATAATTTTTTACTGTTGCAAATTTTAAATACGACAGGGATTGCCTTTTCTATAGTAAATTATTCAAAAAATAATTTTTTACTGTCGCATATTTTAATTACGCCAGGGATTGCCTTTTCTATAGTAAATTTTGCAAAAAATAATATTTTACTGTTGCAAATTTTAAATACGCCAGGGATTGCCTTTTCTATAGTAAATTTTGCAAAAATTAATTTTTTACTGTCGCAAATTTTAATTACGCCAGGGATTGCCTTTTCTATAGTAAATTATTCAAAAAATAATTTTATACTGTCGCAAATTTTAATTACGCCAGGGATTGCCTTTTCTATAGTAAATTATTCAAAAAAAAATTTTTTACTGTCTCAAATTTTAATTACGCCAGGGATTGCCTTTTCTATAGTAAATTTTGCAAAAAATAATTTTTTACTGTCGCAAATTTTAATTACCCCAGGGATTGCCTTTTCTATAGTAAATTTTGCAAAAAATAATTTTTACTGTCGCAAATTTTAATTACGCCAGGGATTGCCTATTCTATAGTAAATTTTGCAAAAATTAATTTTTTACTGTCTCAAATTTGAATTACGCCAGGGATTGCCTTTTCTATAGTAAATTATTCAAAAATTCATTTTTTACTGTCTCAAATTTTAATTACGCCAGGGATTGCCTTTTCTATAGTAAGTTATTCAAAAAATAATTTTTTACTGTCGCAAATTTTAATTACGCCAGGGATTGCCTTTTCTATAGTAAATTTTGCAAAAATTAATTTTTTACTGTCTCAAATTTTAAATACGCCAGGGATTGCCTTTTCTATAGTAAATTTTGCAAAAGATAATTTTTTACTGTCTCAAATTTTAATTACGCCAGGGATTGCCTTTTCTATAGTAAATTATTCAAAATTCATTTTTTACTGTCGCAAATTTGAATTACGCCAGGGATTGCCTTTTCTATAGTAAGTTATTCAAAAAATAATTTTATACTGTCACAAATTTTAATTACGCCAGGGATTGCCTTTTCTATAGTAAATTATTCAAAAAATAATTTTTTACTGTCGCAAATTTTAATTACGCCAGGGATTGCCTTTTCTATAGTAAATTTTGCAAAAATTAATTTTTTACTGTCTCAAATTTTAAATACGCCAGGGATTGCCTTTTCTATAGTAAATTTTGCAAAAGATAATTTTTTACTGTCTCAAATTTTAATTACGCCAGGGATTGCCTTTTCTATAGTAAATTATTCAAAATTCATTTTTTACTGTCGCAAATTTTAATTACGCCAGGGATTGCCTTTTCTATAGTAAATTATTCAAAAAATAATTTTTTGCTGTCTCAAATTTTAATTACGCCAGGGATTGCCTTTTCTATAGTAAATTATTCAAAAAAATAATTTTTTACTGTCTCAAATTTTAATTACGCCAGGGATTGCCTTTTCTATAGTAAATTTTGCAAAAAACAATTGTTTAGTGTCGCAAATTTTAATTACGCCAGGGATTGCCTTTTCTATAGTAAATTATTCAAAAAATATTTTTTTCTGTCACAAATTTTAATTACGCCAGGGATTGCCTTTTCTATAGTAAATTTTGCAAAAAATAATTTTTTACTGTTGCAAATTTTAAATACGCCAGGGATTGCCTTTTGTATAGTAAATTATTCAAAAATTCATTTTTTACTGTCGCAAATTTTAATTACGCCAGGGATTGCCTTTTCTATAGTAAATTATTCAAAAAATAATTTTTTACTGTCTCAAATTTTAATTACGCCAGGGATTGCTTTTTCTATAGTAAATTATTCAAACAATAATTTTTTACCGTCGCAAATTTTAATTACGCCAGGGATTGCCTTTTCTATAGTAAATTATTCAAAAAATAATTTTATACTGTTGCAAATTTTAATTACGCCAGGGATTGCCTTTTCTATAGTAAATTATTCAAAAAATAATTTTTTACTGTCTCAAATTTTAATTACGCCAGGGATTGCCTTTTCTATAGTAAATTTTGCAAAAAATAATTTTTTACTGTCGCAAATTTTAATTACGCCAGGGATTGCCTTTTCTATAGTAAATTTTGCAAAAAATAATTTTTTACTGTCGCAAATTTTAATTACGCCAGGGATTGCCTTTTCTATAGTAAATTTTGCAAAAATTAGCTTTTTACTGTCTCAAATTTTAATTACGCCAGAGATTGCCTTTTCTATAGTAAATTATTCAAAAAATAATTTTTTCTGTCACAAATTTTAATTACCCCAGGGATTGCCTTTTCTATAGTAAATTATTCAAAAAATAATTTTTTACTGTCTCAAATTTTAATTACGCCAGGGATTGCCTTTTCTATAGTAAATTTTGCAAAAATTAATTTTTTACTGTCTCAAATTTTAAATACGCCAGGGATTGCCTTTTCTATAGTAAATTTTGCAAAAATTAATTTTTTACTGTCTCAAATTTTAATTACGCCAGGGATTGCCTTTTCTATAGTAAATTTTGCAAAAATTAATTTTTTACTGTCTCAAATTTTAAATACGCCAGGGATTGCCTTT
The DNA here is from genome assembly GCA_963930735.1 of Dioctria linearis. Classification (NCBI taxonomy): domain Eukaryota; kingdom Metazoa; phylum Arthropoda; class Insecta; order Diptera; family Asilidae; genus Dioctria; species Dioctria linearis. The sequence continues at coordinate 58,060 of CAWVNZ010002207.1, forward strand.
TCTATAGTAAATTTTGCAAAAATTAATTTTTTACTGTCGCAAATTTTAATTACGCCAGGGATTGCCTTTTCTATAGTAAATTATTCAAAAAATAATTTTTTACTGTCGCAAATTTTAATTACGCCAGGGATTGCCTTTTCTATAGTAAATTATTCAAAAAATAATTTTTTACTGTCTCAAATTTTAATTACGCCAGGAATTACCTTTTCTATAGTAAATTATTCAAAAAATAATTTTATACTGTCGCAAATTATAATTACGCCAGGGATTGCCTTTTCTATAGTAAATTATTCAAAAAATAATTTTATACTCTCACAAATTTTAATTACGCCAGGGATTGCCTTTTCTATAGTAAATTATTCAAAAAATAATTTTATACTGTCGCAAATTTTAATTACGCCAGGGATTGCCTTTTCTATAGTAAATTATTCCAAAAATAATTTTTTCTGTCACAAATTTTAATTACGCCAGGGATTGCTTTTCTATTGTAAATTATTCAAAAATTCATTTTTTACTGTCGCAAATTTTAAATACGCCAGGGATTGCCTTTTCTATAGTAAATTATTCAAAAATTCATTTTTTACTGTCGCAAATTTTAATTACGCCAGGGATTGCCTTTTCTATAGTAAATTATTCAAAAAATAATTTTTTACTGTCTCAAATTTTAATTACGCCAGGGATTGCCTTTTCTATAGTAAATTATTCAAAAAATAATTTTATACTGTCGTAAATTATAATTACGCCAGGGATTGCCTTTTCTATAGTAAATTTTGCAAAAAATAATTGTTTAGTGTCACAAATTTTAATTACGCCAGGGATTGCCTTTTCTATAGTAAATTATTCAAAAAATAATTTTTTACTGTCGCAAATTTTAATTACGCCAGGGATTTCCTTTTCTATAGTAAATTTTGCAAAAATTAATTTTTTACTGTCTCAAATTTTAATTACGCCAGGGATTGCCTTTTCTATAGTAAATTTTGCAAAAATTAATTTTTTACTGTCTCAAATTTTAATTACGCCAGGGATTGCCTTTTCTATAGTAAATTTTGCAAAAATTAATTTTTTACTGTCTCAAATTTTAAATACGCCAGGGATTGCCTTTTCTATAGTAAATTTTGCAAAAATTAATTTTTTACTGTCGCAAATTTTAATTACGCCAGGGATTGCCTTTTCTATAGTAAATTATTCAAAAAATAATTTTTTACTGTCGCAAATTTTAATTACGCCAGGGATTGCCTTTTCTATAGTAAATTATTCAAAAAATAATTTTTTACTGTCTCAAATTTTAATTACGCCAGGGATTACCTTTTCTATAGTAAATTATTCAAAAAATAATTTTATACTGTCGCAAATTATAATTACGCCAGGGATTGCCTTTTCTATAGTAAATTATGCAAAAAATAATTTTATACTCTCACAAATTTTAATTACGCCAGGGATTGCCTTTTCTATAGTAAATTATTCAAAAAATAATTTTATACTGTCGCAAATTTTAATTACGCCAGGGATTGCCTTTTCTATAGTAAATTATTCAAAAAATAATTTTTTCTGTCACAAATTTTAATTACGCCAGGATTGCTTTTCTATAGTAAATTATTCAAAAATTCATTTTTTACTGTCGCAAATTTTAAATACGCCAGGGATTGCCTTTTCTATAGTAAATTATTCAAAAATTCATTTTTTACTGTCGCAAATTTTAATTACGCCAGGGATTGCCTTTTCTATAGTAAATTATTCAAAAAATAATTTTTTACTGTCTCAAATTTTAATTACGCCAGGGATTGCCTTTTCTATAGTAAATTATTCAAAAAATAATTTTATACTCTCGTAAATTATAATTACGCCAGGGATTGCCTTTTCTATAGTAAATTTTGCAAAAAATAATTGTTTAGTGTCACAAATTTTAATTACGCCAGGGATTGCCTTTTCTGTAGTAAATTATTCAAAAAATAATTTTTTACTGTCGCAAATTTTAATTACGCCAGGGATTGCCTTTTCTATAGTAAATTATTCAAAAAATAATTTTATACTGTCACAAATTTTAATTACGCCAGGGATTGCCTTTTCTATAGTAAATTATTCAAAAAATAGTTTTTTACTGTCTCAAATTTTAATTACGCCAGGGATTGCCTTTTCTATAGTAAATTTTGCAAAAAATAGTTTTTTACTGTCTCAAATTTTAATTACGCCAGGGATTGCCTTTTCTATAGTAAATTATTCAAAAATTCATTTTTTACTGTCGCAAATTTTAATTACGCCAGGGATTGCCTTTTCTATAGTAAATTATTCAAAAATTCATTTTTTACTGTCTCAAATTTTAATTACGCCAGGGATTGCCTTTTCTATAGTAAATTATTCAACAAATAATTTTTTACTGACTCAAATTTTAATTACGCCAGGGATTGCCTTTTCTATAGTAAATTTTGCAAAAAACAATTGTTTAGTGTCGCAAATTTTAATTACGCCAGGGATTGCCTTTTCTATAGTAAATTATTCATAAAAATTAAATTTTCTGTCACAAATTTTAATTACGCCAGGGATTGCCTTTTCTATAGTAAATTTTGCAAAAAATAATTTTTTACTGTTGCAAATTTTAAATACGCCAGGGATTGCCTTTTCTATAGTAAATTATTCAAAAATTCATTTTTTACTGTCGCAAATTTTAATTACGCCAGGGATTGCCTTTTCTATAGTAAATTATTCAAAAAATAATTTTTTACTGTCTCAAATTTTAATTACGCCAGGGATTGCCTTTTCTATAGTAAATTATTCAAAAAATAATTTTTTACTGTCTCAAATTTTAATTACGCCAGGGATTGCCTTTTCTATAGTAAATTTTGCAAAAAATAATTGTTTAGTGTCTCAAATTTTAATTACGCCAGGGATTGCCTTTTCTATAGTAAATTTTGCAAAAAATAATTTTTTACTGTCGCAAATTTTAATTACGCCAGGGATTGCCTTTTCTATAGTAAATTTTGCAAAAATAATTTTTTACTGTCGCAAATTTTAATTACGCCAGGGATTGCCTTTTCCATAGTAAATTTTGCAAAAATTAATTTTTTACTGTCTCAAATTTTAATTACGCCAGGGATTGCCTTTTCTATAGTAAATTATTCAAAAAATAATTTTATACTGTCGCAAATTTTAATTACGCCAGGGATTGCCTTTTCTATAGTAAATTATTCAAAAAATAATTTTTTACTGTCTCAAATTTTAATTACGCCAGGGATTGCCTTTTCTATAGTAAATTTTGCAAAAAATAATTTTTTACTGTCGCAAATTTTAATTACGCCAGGGATTGCCTTTTCTATAGTAAATTTTGCAAAAAATAATTTTTTACTGTCGCAAATTTTAATTACGCCAGGGATTGCCTTTTCTATAGTAAATTTTGCAAAAATTAATTTTTTACTGTCTCAAATTTTAATTACGCCAGGGATTGCCTTTTCTATAGTAAATTATTAAAAAAATAATTTTTTCTGTCACAAATTTCAATTACCCCAGGGATTGCCTTTTCTATAGTAAATTATTCAAAAAATAATTTTTTACTGTCTCAAATTTTAATTACGCCAGGGATTGGCTTTTCTATAGCAAATTTTGAAAAAATTAATTTTTTACTGTCTCAAATTTTAAATACGCCAGGGATTGCCTTTTCTATAGTAAATTTTGCAAAAATTAATTTTTTACTGTCTCAAATTTTAATTACGCCAGGGATTGCCTTTTCTATAGTAAATTTTGCAAAAATTAATTTTTTACTGTCTCAAATTTTAAATACGCCAGGGATTGCCTTTTCTATAGTAAATTTTGCAAAAATTAATTTTTTACTGTCGCAAATTTTAATTACGCCAGGGATTGCCTTTTCTATAGTAAATTATTCAAAAAATAATTTTTTACTGTCGCAAATTTTAATTACGCCAGGGATTGCCTTTTCTATAGTAAATTATTCAAAAAATAATTTTTTACTGTCTCAAATTTTAATTACGCCAGGGATTGCCTTTTCTATAGTAAATTATTCAAAAAATTATTTTATACTGTCGCAAATTATAATTACGCCAGGGATTGCCTTTTCTATAGTAAATTATTCAAAAAATAATTTTATACTGTCACAAATTTTAATTACGCCAGGGATTGCCTTTTCTATAGTAAATTATTCAAAAAATAATTTTATACTGTCGCAAATTTTAATTACGCCAGGGATTGCCTTTTCTATAGTAAATTATTCAAAAGAAATTTTTTCTGTCACAAATTTTAATTACGCCAGGGATTGCTTTTCTATAGTAAATTATTCAAAAATTCATTTTTTACTGTCGCAAATTTTAAATACGCCAGGGATTGCCTTTTCTATAGTAAATTATTCAAAAATTCATTTTTTACTGTCGCAAATTTTAATTACGCCAGGGATTGCCTTTTCTATAGTAAATTATTCAAAAAATAATTTTTTACTGTCTCAAATTTTAATTACGCCAGGGATTGCCTTTTCTATAGTAAATTATTCAAAAAATAATTTTATACTGTCGCAAATTATAATTACGCCAGGGATTGCCTTTTCTATAGTAAATTTTGCAAAAAATAATTGTTTAGTGTCACAAATTTTAATTACGCCAGGGATTGCCTTTTCTATAGTAAATTATTCAAAAAATAATTTTTTACTGTCGCAAATTTTAATTACGCCAGGGATTGCCTTTTCTATAGTAAATTATTCAAAAAATAATTTTATACTGTCGCAAATTATAATTACGCCAGGGATTGCCTTTTCTATAGTAAATTTTGCAAAAAATATTTGTTTAGTGTCACAAATTTTAATTACGCCAGGGATTGCCTTTTCTATAGTAAATTATTCAAAACATAATTTTATACTGTCACAAATTTTAATTACGCCAGGGATTGCCTTTTCTATAGTAAATTATTCAAAAAATAATTTTTTACTGTCTCAAATTTTAATTACGCCAGGGATTGCCTTTTCTATAGTAAATTTTGCAAAAATTAATTTTTTACTGTCTCAAATTTAAAATACGCCAGGGATTGCCTTTTCTATAGTAAATTTTGCAAAAAATAATTTTTTACTGTCTCAAATTTTAATTACGCCAGGGATTGCCTTTTCTATAGTAAATTATTCAAAAATTCATTCTTTACTGTCGCAAATTTTAATTACGCCAGGGATTGCCTTTTCTATAGTAAATTATTCAAAAAATAATTTTTTACTGTCTCAAATTTTAATTACGCCAGGGATTGCCTTTTCTATAGTAAATTATTCAACAAATAATTTTTTACTGACTCAAATTTTAATTACGCCAGGGATTGCCTTTTCTATAGTAAATTTTGCAAAAAACAATTGTTTAGTGTCGCAAATTTTAATTACGCCAGGGATTGCCTTTTTTATAGTAAATTATTCAAAAAATTAAATTTTCTGTCACAAATTTTAATTACGCCAGGGATTGCCTTTTCTATAGTAAATTTTGCAAAAAATAATTTTTTACTGTTGCAAATTTTAAATACGCCAGGGATTGCCTTTTCTATAGTAAATTATTCAAAAATTCATTTTTTACTGTCGCAAATTTTAATTACGCCAGGGATTGCCTTTTCTATAGTAAATTATTCAAAAAATAATTTTTTACTGTCTCAAATTTTAATTACGCCAGGGATTGCCTTTTCTATAGTAAATTATTCAAAAAATAATTTTTTACTGTCTCAAATTTTAATTACGCCAGGGATTGCCTTTTCTATAGTAAATTTTGCAAAAAATAATTGTTTAGTGTCGCAAATTTTAGTTTCGCCAGGGATTGCCTTTTCTATAGTAAATTATTCAAAAAATAATTTTTTACTGTCGCAAATTTTAATTACGCCAGGGATTGCCTTTTCTATAGTAAATTATTCAAAAAATAATTTTATACTGTCGCAAATTTTAATTACGCCAGGGATTGCCTTTTCTATAGTAAATTATTCAAAAAATAATTTTTTACTGTCTCAAATTTTAATTACGCCAGGGATTGCCTTTTCTATAGTAAATTTTGCAAAAAATAATTGTTTAGTGTCTCAAATTTTATTTACGCCAGGGATTGCCTTTTCTATAGTAAATTTTGCAAAAAATAATTTTTTACTGTCGCAAATTTTAATTACGCCAGGGATTGCCTTTTCTATAGTAAATTTTGCAAAAATAATTTTTTACTGTCGCAAATTTTAATTACGCCAGGGATTGCCTTTTCCATAGTAAATTTTGCAAAAATTAATTTTTTACTGTCTCAAATTTTAATTACGCCAGGGATTGCCTTTTCTATAGTAAATTATTCAAAAAATAGTTTTTTACTGTCGCAAATTTTAATTACGCCAGGGATTGCCTTTTCTATAGTAAATTATTCAAAAAATAATTTTATACTGTCGCAAATTTTAATTACGCCAGGGATTGCCTTTTCTATAGTAAATTATTCAAAAAATAATTTTTTACTGTCTCAAATTTTAATTACGCCAGGGATTGCCTTTTCTATAGTAAATTTTGCAAAAAATAATTTTTTACTGTCGCAAATTTTAATTACGCCAGGGATTGCCTTTTCTATAGTAAATTTTGCAAAAAATGATTTTTTACTGTCGCAAATTTTAATTACGCCAGGGATTGCCTTTTCTATAGTAAATTTTGCAAAAATTAATTTTTTACTGTCTCAAATTTTAATTACGCCAGGGATTGCCTTTTCTATAGTAAATTATTCAAAAAATAATTTTTTCTGTCACAAATTTTAATTACCCCAGGGATTGCCTTTTCTATAGTAAATTATTCAAAAAATAATTTTTTACTGTCTCAAATTTTAATTACGCCAGGGATTGCCTTTTCTATACCAAATTTTGAAAAAATTAATTTTTTACTGTCTCAAATTTTAAATACGCCAGGGATTGCCTTTTCTATAGTAAATTTTGCAAAAATTAATTTTTTACTGTCTCAAATTTTAATTACGCCAGGGATTGCCTTTTCTATAGTAAATTTTGCAAAAATTAATTTTTTACTGTCTCAAATTTTAAATACGCCAGGGATTGCCTTTTCTATAGTAAATTTTGCAAAAATTAATTTTTTACTGTCGCAAATTTTAATTACGCCAGGGATTGCCTTTTCTATAGTAAATTATTCAAAAAATAATTTTTTACTGTCGCAAATTTTAATTACGCCAGGGATTGCCTTTTCTATAGTATATTATTCAAAAAATAATTTTTTACTGTCTCAAATTTTAATTACGCCAGGGATTGCCTTTTCTATAGTAAATTATTCAAAAAATAATTTTATACTGTCGCAAATTATAATTACGCCAGGGATTGCCTTTTCTATAGTAAATTATTCAAAAAATAATTTTATACTGTCACAAATTTTAATTACGCCAGGGATTGCCTTTTCTATAGTAAATTATTCAAAAAATAATTTTATACTGTCGCAAATTTTAATTACGCCAGGGATTGCCTTTTCTATAGTAAATTATTCAAAAGAAATTTTTTCTGTCACAAATTTTAATTACGCCAGGGATTGCTTTTCTATAGTAAATTATTCAAAAATTCATTTTTTACTGTCGCAAATTTTAAATACGCCAGGGATTGCCTTTTCTATAGTAAATTATTCAAAAATTCATTTTTTACTGTCGCAAATTTTAATTACGCCAGGGATTGCCTTTTCTATAGTAAATTATTCAAAAAATAATTTTTTACTGTCTCAAATTTTAATTACGCCAGGGATTGCCTTTTCTATAGTAAATTATTCAAAAAATAATTTTATACTGTCGCAAATTATAATTACGCCAAGGATTGCCTTTTCTATAGTAAATTTTGCAAAAAATAATTGTTTAGTGTCACAAATTTTAATTACGCCAGGGATTGCCTTTTCTATAGTAAATTATTCAAAAAATAATTTTTTACTGTCGCAAATTTTAATTACGCCAGGGATTGCCTTTTCTATAGTAAATTATTCAAAAAATAATTTTATACTGTCGCAAATTATAATTACGCCAGGGATTGCCTTTTCTATAGTAAATTTTGCAAAAAATATTTGTTTAGTGTCACAAATTTTAATTACGCCAGGGATTGCCTTTTCTATAGTAAATTATTCAAAAAATAATTTTATACTGTCACAAATTTTAATTACGCCAGGGATTGCCTTTTCTATAGTAAATTATTCAAAAAATAATTTTTTACTGTCTCAAATTTTAATTACGCCAGGGATTGCCTTTTCTATAGTAAATTTTGCAAAAATTAATTTTTTACTGTCTCAAATTTTAAATACGCCAGGGATTGCCTTTTCTATAGTAAATTTTGCAAAAAATAATTTTTTACTGTCTCAAATTTTAATTACGCCAGGGATTGCCTTTTCTATAGTATATTATTCAAAAATTCATTCTTTACTGTCGCAAATTTTAATTACGCCAGGGATTGCCTTTTCTATAGTAAATTATTCAAAAAATAATTTTTTACTGTCTCAAATTTTAATTACGCCAGGGATTGCCTTTTCTATAGTAAATTATTCAACAAATAATTTTTTACTGACTCAAATTTTAATTACGCCAGGGATTGCCTTTTCTATAGTAAATTTTGCAAAAAACAATTGTTTAGTGTCGCAAATTTTAATTACGCCAGGGATTGCCTTTTCTATAGTAAATTATTCAAAAAATTAAATTTTCTGTCACAAATTTTAATTACGCCAGGGATTGCCTTTTCTATAGTAAATTTTGCAAAAAATAATTTTTTACTGTTGCAAATTTTAAATACGCCAGGGATTGCCTTTTCTATAGTAAATTATTCAAAAATTCATTTTTTACTGTCGCAAATTTTAATTACGCCAGGGATTGCCTTTTCTATAGTAAATTATTCAAAAAATAATTCTTTACTGTCTCAAATTTTAATTACGCCAGGGATTGCCTTTTCTATAGTAAATTATTCAAAAAATAATTTTTTACTGTCTCAAATTTTAATTACGCCAGGGATTGCCTTTTCTATAGTAAATTTTGCAAAAAATAATTGTTTAGTGTCGCAAATTTTAGTTACGCCAGGGATTGCCTTTTCTATAGTAAATTATTCAAAAAATAATTTTTTACTGTCGCAAATTTTAATTACGCCAGGGATTGCCTTTTCTATAGTAAATTATTCAAAAAATAATTTTATACGGTCGCAAATTTTAATTACGCCAGGGATTGCCTTTTCTATAGTAAATTATTCAAAAAATTATTTTTTACTGTCTCAAATTTTCATTACGCCAGGGATTGCCTTTTCTATAGTAAATTTTGCAAAAAATATTTGTTTAGTGTCACAAATTTTAATTACGCCAGGGATTGCCTTTTCTATAGTAAATTATTCAAAAAATAATTTTATACTGTCACAAATTTTAATTACGCCAGGGATTGCCTTTTCTATAGTAAATTATTCAAAAGAATTTTTTTCTGTCACAAATTTTAATTACGCCAGGGATTGCTTTTCTATAGTAAATTATTCAAAAATTCATTTTTTACTGTCGCAAATTTTAAATACGCCAGGGATTGCCTTTTCTATAGTAAATTATTCAAAAATTCATTTTTTACTGTCGCAAATTTTAATTACGCCAGGGATTGCCTTTTCTATAGTAAATTATTCAAAAAATAATTTTTTACTGTCTCAAATTTTAATTACGCCAGGGATTGCCTTTTCTATAGTAAATTATTCAAAAAATAATTTTATACTGTCGCAAATTATAATTACGCCAGGGATTGCCTTTTCTATAGTAAATTTTGCAAAAAATAATTGTTTAGTGTCACAAATTTTAATTACGCCAGGGATTGCCTTTTCTATAGTAAATTATTCAAAAAATAATTTTTTACTGTCGCAAATTTTAATTACGCCAGGGATTGCCTTTTCTATAGTAAATTATTCAAAAAATAATTTTATACTGTCGCAAATTATAATTACGCCAGGGATTGCCTTTTCTATAGTAAATTTTGCAAAAAATATTTGTTTAGTGTCACAAATTTTAATTACGCCAGGGATTGCCTTTTCTATAGTAAATTATTCAAAAAATAATTTTATACTGTCACAAATTTTAATTACGCCAGGGATTGCCTTTTCTATAGTAAATTATTCAAAAAATAATTTTTTACTGTCTCAAATTTTAATCACGCCAGGGATTGCCTTTTCTATAGTAAATTTTGCAAAAATTAATTTTTTACTGTCTCAAATTTTAAATACGCCAGGGATTGCCTTTTCAATAGTAAATTTTGCAAAAAATAATTTTTTACTGTCTCAAATTTTAATTACGCCAGGGATTGCCTTTTCTATAGTATATTATTCAAAAATTCATTCTTTACTGTCGCAAATTTTAATTACGCCAGGGATTGCCTTTTCTATAGTAAATTATTCAAAAAATAATTTTTTACTGTCTCAAATTTTAATTACGCCAGGGATTGCCTTTTCTATAGTAAATTATTCAACAAATAATTTTTTACTGACTCAAATTTTAATTACGCCAGGGATTGCCTTTTCTATAGTAAATTTTGCAAAAAACAATTGTTTAGTGTCGCAAATTTTAATTACGCCAGGGATTGCCTTTTCTATAGTAAATTATTCAAAAAATTAAATTTTCTGTCACAAATTTTAATTACGCCAGGGATTGCCTTTTCTATAGTAAATTTTGCAAAAAATAATTTTTTACTGTTGCAAATTTTAAATACGCCAGGGATTGCCTTTTCTATAGTAAATTATTCAAAAATTCATTTTTTACTGTCGCAAATTTTAATTACGCCAGGGATTGCCTTTTCTATAGTAAATTATTCAAAAAATAATTTTTTACTGTCTCAAATTTTAATTACGCCAGGGATTGCCTTTTCTATAGCAAATTATTCAAAAAATAATTTTTTACTGTCTCAAATTTTAACTACGCCAGGGATTGCCTTTTCTATAGTAAATTTTGCAAAAAATAATTGTTTAGTGTCGCAAATTTTAGTTACGCCAGGGATTGCCTTTTCTATAGTAAATTATTCAAAAAATAATTTTTTACTGTCGCAAATTTTAATTACGCCAGGGATTGCCTTTTCTATAGTAAATTATTCAAAAAATAATTTTATACTGTCGCAAATTTTAATTACGCCAGGGATTGCCTTTTCTATAGTAAATTATTCAAAAAATAATTTTTTACTGTCTCAAATTTTAATTACGCCAGGGATTGCCTTTTCTATAGTAAATTTTGCAAAAAATAATTTTTTACTGTCGCAAATTTTAATTACGCCAGGGATTGCCTTTTCTATAGTAAATTTTGCAAAAAATAATTTTTTACTGTCGCAAATTTTAATTACGCTAGGGATTGCCTTTTCCATAGTAAATTTTGCAAAAATTAATTTTTTACTGTCTCAAATTTTAAATACGCCAGGGATTGCCTTTTCTATAGTAAATTTTGCAAAAATTAATTTGTTACTGTCGCAAATTTTAATTACGCCAGGGATTGCCTTTTCTATAGTAAATTATTCAGAAAATAATTTTTTACTGTCGCAAATTTTAATTACGCCAGGGATTGCCTTTTCTATAGTAAATTATTCAAAAAATAATTTTTTACTGTCTCAAATTTTAATTACGCCAGGGATTGCCTTTTCTATAGTAAATTATTCAAAAAATAATTTTATACTGTCGCAAATTATAATTACGCCAGGAATTGCCTTTTCTATAGTAAATTATTCAAAAAATAATTTTATACTGTCACAAATTTTAATAACGCCAGGGATTGCCTTTTCTATAGTAAATTATTCAAAAAATAATTTTATACTTTCGCAAATTATAATTACGCCAGGGATTGCCTTTTCTATAGTAAATTTTGCAAAAAATAATTTTTTACTGTCTCAAATTTTAATTACGCCAGGGATTGCCTTTTCTATAGTAAATTTTGCAAAAATTAATTTTTTACTGTCTCAAATTTTAAATACGCCAGGGATTGCCTTTTCTATAGTAAATTTTGCAAAAATTAATGTTTTACTGTCTCAAATTTTAATTACGCCAGGGATTGCCTTTTCTATAGTAAATTTTGCAAAAATTAATTTTTTACTGTCTCAAATTTTAAATACGCCAGGGATTGCCTTTTCTATAGTAAATTTTGCAAAAATTAATTTTTTACTGTCGCAAATTTTAATTACGCCAGGGATTGCCTTTTCTATAGTAAATTATTCAGAAAATAATTTTTTACTGTCGCAAATTTTAATTACGCCAGGGATTGCCTTTTCTATAGTAAATTATTCAAAAAATAATTTTTTACTGTCTCAAATTTTAATTACGCCAGGGATTGCCTTTTCTATAGTAAATTATTCAAAAAATAATTTTATACTGTCGCAAATTATAATTACGCCAGGGATTGCCTTTTCTATAGTAAATTATTCAAAAAATAATTTTATACTGTCACAAATTTTAATAACGCCAGGGATTGCCTTTTCTATAGTAAATTATTCAAAAAATAATTTTATACTGTCGCAAATTATAATTACGCCAGGGATTGCCTTTTCTATAGTAAATTTTGCAAAAAATAATTGTTTAGTGTCGCAAATTATAATTACGCCAGGGATTGCCTTTTCTATAGTAAATTATTCAAAAATTAATTTTTTTCTGTCGCAAATTATAATTACGCCAGGGATTGCCTTTTCTATAGTAAATTATTTAAAAAATAATTTTATACTGTCACAAATTTTAATTACGCCAGGGATTGCCTTTTCTATAGTAAATTATTCAAAAAATAATTTTATACTGTCGCAAATTTTAATTACGCCAGGGATTGCCTTTTCTATAGTAAATTATTCAAAAAATAATTTTTTCTGTCACAAATTTTAATTACGCCAGGGATTGCCTTTTCTATAGTAAATTATTCAAAAATTCATTTTTTACTGTCGCAAATTTTAAATACGCCAGGGATTGCCTTTTCTATAGTAAATTATTCAAAAATTCATTTTTTACTGTCGCAAATTTTAATTACGCCAGGGATTGCCTTTTCTATAGTAAATTTTGCAAAAATTAATTTTTTACTGTCTCAAATTTTAAATACGCCAGGGATTGCCTTTTCTATAGTAAATTTTGCAAAAATTAATTTTTTACTGTCTCAAATTTTAATTACGCCAGGGATTGCCTTTTCTATAGTAAATTTTGCAAAAATTAATTTTTTACTGTCTCAAATTTTAAATACGCCAGGGATTGCCTTTTCTATAGTAAATTTTGCAAAAATTAATTTTTTACTGTCGCAAATTTTAATTACGCCAGGGATTGCCTTTTCTATAGTAAATTATTCAGAAAATAATTTTTTACTGTCGCAAATTTTAATTACGCCAGGGATTGCCTTTTCTATAGTAAATTATTCAAAAAATAATTTTTTACTGTCTCAAATTTTAATTACGCCAGGGATAGCCTTTTCTATAGTAAATTATTCAAAAAATAATTTTATACTGTCGCAAATTATAATTACGCCAGGGATTGCCTTTTCTATAGTAAATTATTCAAAAAATAATTTTATACTGTCACAAATTTTAATTACGCCAGGGATTGCCTTTTCTAAAGTAAATTATTCAAAAAATAATTTTATACTGTCGCAAATTATAATTACGCCAGGGATTGCCTTTTCTATAGTAAATTTTGCAAAAAATAATTGTTTAGTGTCGCAAATTATAATTACGCCAGGGATTGCCTTTTCTATAGTAAATTATTCAAAAATTAATTTTTTTCTGTCGCAAATTATAATTACGCCAGGGATTGCCTTTTCTATAGTAAATTATTCAAAAAATAATTTTTTACTGTCTCAAATTTTAATTACGCCAGGGATTGCCTTTTCTATAGTAAAATATTCAAAAAATAATTTTATACTGTCGCAAATTATAATTACGCCAGGGATTGCCTTTTCTATAGTAAATTTTGCAAAAAATAATTGTTTAGTGTCACAAATTTTAATTACGCCAGGGATTGCCTTTTCTATAGTAAATTATTCAAAAAATAATTTTTTACTGTCTAAAATTTTAATTACGCCAGGGATTGCCTTTTCTATAGTAAATTATTCAAAAAATAATTTTATACTGTCGCAAATTATAATTACGCCAGGGATTGCCTTTTCTATAGTAAATTTTGCAAAAAATAATTGTTTAGTGTCACAAATTTTAATTACGCCAGGGATTGCCTTTTCTATAGTAAATTATTCAAAAAATAATTTTTTACTGTCGCAAATTTTAATTACGCCAGGGATTGACTTTTCTATAGTAAATTATTCAAAAAATAATTTTATACTGTCACAAATTTTAATTACGCCAGGGATTGCCTTTTCTAAAGTAAATTATTCAAAAAATAATTTTTTACTGTCGCAAATTTTAATTACGCCAGGGATTGCCTTTTTTATAGTAAATTATTCAAAAAATAATTTTATATTGTCACAAATTTTAATTACGCCAGGGATTGCCTTTTCTATAGTAAATTATTCAAAAAATAATTTTTTACTGTCTCAAATTTTAATTACGCCAGGGATTGCCTTTTCTATAGTAAATTTTGCAAAAATTAATTTTTTACTGTCTCAAATTTTAAATACGCCAGGGTTTGCCTTTTATATAGTGAATTATTCAAAAAATAATTTTTTACTGTCTCAAATTTTAATTACGCCAGGGATTGCCTTTTCTATAGTAAATTTTGCAAAAATTAATTTTTTACTGTCACAAATTTTAATTACGCCAGGGATTGCCTTTTCTATAGTAAATTATTCAGAAAATAATTTTTTACTGTCGCAAATTTTAATTACGCCAGGGATTGCCTTTTCTATAGTAAATTATTCAAAAAATAATTTTTTACTGTCTCAAATTTTAATTACGCCAGGGATAGCCTTTTCTATAGTAAATTATTCAAAAAATAATTTTATACTGTCGTAAATTATAATTACGCCAGGGATTGCCTTTTCTATAGTAAATTATTCAAAAAATAATTTTATACTGTCACAAATTTTAATTACGCCAGGGATTGCCTTTTCTAAAGTAAATTATTCAAAAAATAATTTTATACTGTCGCAAATTATAATTACGCCAGGGATTGCCTTTTCTATAGTAAATTTTGCAAAAAATAATTGTTTAGTGTCGCAAATTATAATTACGCCAGGGATTGCCTTTTCTATAGTAAATTATTCAAAAATTAATTTTTTTCTGTCGCAAATTATAATTACGCCAGGGATTGCCTTTTCTATAGTAAATTATTCAAAAAATAATTTTTTACTGTCTCAAATTTTAATTACGCCAGGGATTGCCTTTTCTATAGTAAATTATTCAAAAATTCATTTTTTACTGTCGCAAATTTTAATTACGCCAGGGATTGCCTTTTCTATAGTAAATTTTGCAAAAAATAATTGTTTAGTGTCACAAATTTTAATTACGCCAGGGATTGCCTTTTCTATAGTAAATTATTCAAAAAATAGTTTTTTACTGTCTCAAATTTTAATTACGCCAGGGATTGCCTTTTCTATAGTAAATTATTCAAAAAATAATTTTATACTGTCGCAAATTATAATTACGCCAGGGATTGCCTTTTCTATAGTAAATTTTGCAAAAAATAATTGTTTAGTGTCACAAATTTTAATTACGCCAGGGATTGCCTTTTCTATAGTAAATTATTCAAAAAATAATTTTTTACTGTCGCAAATTTTAATTACGCCAGGGATTGCCTTTTCTATAGTTAATTATTCAAAAAATAATTTAATACTGTCACAAATTTTAATTACGCCATGGATTGCCTTTTCTATAGTAAATTATTCAAAAAATAATTTTTTACTGTCTCAAATTTTAATTACGCCAGGGATTGCCTTTTCTTTAGTAAATTTTGCAAAAATTAATTTTTTACTGTCTCAAATTTTAAATACGCCAGGGATTGCCTTTTCTATAGTAAATTTTGCAAAAAATAATTTTTTACTGTTTCAAATTTTAATTACGCCAGGGATTCCCTTTTCTATAGTAAATTATTCAAAAATTCATTTTTTACTGTCGCAAATTTTAATTACGCCAGGGATTGACTTTTCTATAGTAAATTATTCAAAAAATAATTTTTTACTGTCTCAAATTTTAATTACACCAGGGATTGCCTTTTATATAGTAAATTATTCAAAAAATAATTTTTTACTGTCTCAAATTTTAACTACGCCAGGGATTGCCTTTTCTATAGTAAATTTTGCAAAAAATAATTGTTTAGTGTCGCAAATTTTAATTACGCCAGGGATTGCCTTTTCTATAGTAAATTATTCAAAAAAAAAATTTTCTGTCACAAATTTTAATTACGCCAGGGATTGCCTTTTCTATAGTAAATTTTGCAAAAAATAATTTTTTACTGTTGCAAATTTTAAATACGCCAGGGATTGCCTTTTCTATAGTAAATTATTCAAAAATTCATTTTTTACTGTCGCAAACTTTAATTACGCCAGGGATTGCTTTTCTATAGTAAATTATTCAAAAAATAATTTTTTACTGTCTCAAATTTTAATTACGCCAGGGATTGCCTTTTCTATAGTAAATTATTCAAAAATAATTTTTTACTGTCTCAAATTTTAATTACGCCAGGGATTGCCTTTTCTATAGTAAATTTTGCAAAAAATAATTGTTTAGTGTCGCAAATTTTAATTACGCCAGGGATTGCCTTTTCTATAGTAAATTACTCAAAAAATAATTTTTTACTGTCGCAAATTTTAATTACGCCAGGGATTGCCTTTTCTATAGTAAATTATTCAAAAAATAATTTTATACTGTCGCAAATTTTAATTACGCCAGGGATTGCCTTTTCTTTAGTAAATTTTGCAAAAATTAATTTTTTACTGTCTCAAATTTTAAATACGCCAGGGATTGCCTTTTCTATAGTAAATTTTGCAAAAAATAATTTTTTACTGTTTCAAATTTTAATTACGCCAGGGATTCCCTTTTCTATAGTAAATTATTCAAAAATTCATTTTTTACTGTCGCAAATTTTAATTACGCCAGGGATTGACTTTTCTATAGTAAATTATTCAAAAAATAATTTTTTACTGTCTCAAATTTTAATTACACCAGGGATTGCCTTTTATATAGTAAATTATTCAAAAAATAATTTTTTACTGTCTCAAATTTTAACTACGCCAGGGATTGCCTTTTCTATAGTAAATTTTGCAAAAAATAATTGTTTAGTGTCGCAAATTTTAATTACGCCAGGGATTGCCTTTTCTATAGTAAATTATTAAAAAAAAAAATTTTCTGTCACAAATTTTAATTACGCCAGGGATTGCCTTTTCTATAGTAAATTTTGCAAAAAATAATTTTTTACTGTTGCAAATTTTAAATACGCCAGGGATTGCCTTTTCTATAGTAAATTATTCAAAAATTCATTTTTTACTGTCGCAAACTTTAATTACGCCAGGGATTGCTTTTCTATAGTAAATTATTCAAAAAATAATTTTTTACTGTCTCAAATTTTAATTACGCCAGGGATTGCCTTTTCTATAGTAAATTATTCAAAAATAATTTTTTACTGTCTCAAATTTTAATTACGCCAGGGATTGCCTTTTCTATAGTAAATTTTGCAAAAAATAATTGTTTAGTGTCGCAAATTTTAATTACGCCAGGGATTGCCTTTTCTATAGTAAATTACTCAAAAAATAATTTTTACTGTCGCAAATTTTAATTACGCCAGGGATTGCCTTTTCTATAGTAAATTATTCAAAAATAATTTTATACTGTCGCAAATTTTAATTACGCCAGGGATTGCCTTTTCTATAGTAAATTATTCAAAAAATAATTTTTTACTGTCTCAAATTTTAATTACGCCAGGGATTGCCTTTTCTATAGTAAATTTTGCAAAAAATAATTTTTTACTGTCGCAAATTTTAATTACGCCAGGGATTGCCTTTTCTATAGTAAATTTTGCAAAAAATAATTTTTTACTGTCACAAATTTTAATTACGCCAGGGATTGCCTTTTCTATAGTAAATTTTGCAAAAATTAATTTTTTACTGTCTCAAATTTTAATTACGCCAGGGATTGCCTTTTCTATAGTAAATTATTCAAAAAATAATTTTTTCTGTCACAAATTTTATTACGCCAGGGATTGCCTTTTCTATAGTAAATTATTCAAAAAATAATTTTTTATTGTCTCAAATTTTAATTACGCCAGGGATTGCCTTTTCTATAGTAAATTTTGCAAAAATTAATTTTTTACTGTCTCAAATTTTAAATACGCCAGGGATTGCCTTTTCTATAGTAAATTTTGCAAAAATTAATTTTTTACTGTCTCAAATTTTAATTACGCCAGGGATTGCCTTTTCTATAGTAAATTTTGCAAAAATTAATTTTTTACTGTCTCAAATTTTAAATACGCCAGGGATTGCCTTTTCTATAGTAAATTTTGCAAAAATTAATTTTTTACTGTCGCAAATTTTAATTACGCCAGGGATTGCCTTTTCTATAGTAAATTATTCAAAAAATAATTTTTTACTGTCGCAAATTTTAATTACGCCAGGGATTGCCTTTTCTATAGTAAATTATTCAAAAAATAATTTTATACTGTCGCAAATTTTAATTACGCCAGGGATTGCCTTTTGTATAGTAAATTTTGCAAAAAATAATTGTTTAGTGTCGCAAATTTTAATTACGCGAGGGATTGCCTTTTCTATAGTAAATTATTCAAAAATTAATTTTTTACTGTCGCAAATTATAATTACGCCAGGGATTGCCTTTTCTATAGTAAATTTTGCAAAAAAATAATTTTTTACTGTCGCAAATTTTAATTACGCCACGGATAGCCTTTTGTATAGTAAATTATTCAAAAATTAATTTTTTACTGTCGCAAATTTTAATTACGCCAGGGATTGCCTTTTCTATAGTAAATTTTGCAGAAAATAATTGTTTAGTGTCGGAAATTTTAAATACGACAGGGATTGCCTTTTCTATAGTAAATTATTCAAAAAATAATTTTATACTGTCGCAAATTATAATTACGCCAGGGATTGCCTTTTCTATAGTAAATTTTGCAAAAAATAATTGTTTAGTGTCGCAAATTATAATTACGCCAGGGATTGCCGTTTCTATAGTAAATTATTCAAAAAATAATTTTTTACTGTCTCAAATTTTAATTACGCCAGGGATTGCCTTTTCTATAGTAAATTATTCAAAAAATAATTTTATACTGTCGCAAATTATAATTACGCCAGGGATTGCCTTTTCTATAGTAAATTTTGCAAAACATAATTGTTTAGTGTCACAAATTTTAATTACGCCAGGGATTGCTTTTTCTATAGTAAATTATTCAAAAAATAATTTTTTACTGTCTCAAATTTTAATTACGCCAGGGATTGCCTTTTCTATAGTAAATTATTCAAAAAATAATTTTATACTGTCACAAATTTTAATTACGCCAGGGATTGCCTTTTCTATAGTAAATTATTCAAAAAATAATTTTTTACTGTCTCAAATTTTAATTACGCCAGGGATTGCCTTTTCTATAGTAAATTTTGCAAAAATTAATTTTTTACTGTCTCAAATTTTAAATAAATCAGGGATTGCCTTTTCTATAGTAAATTTTGCAAAAAATAATTTTTTACTGTCTCAAATTTTAATTACGCCAGGGATTGCCTTTTCTATAGTAAATTATTCAAAAATTCAGTTTTTACTGTCGCAAATTTTAATTACGCCAGGGATTGACTTTTCTATAGTAAATTATTCAAAAAATAATTTTTTACTGTCTCAAATTTTAATTACGCCAGGGATTGCCTTTTATATAGTAAATTATTCAAAAAATAATTTTTTACTATCTCAAATTTTAATTACGCCAGGGATTGCATTTTCTATAGTAAATTTTGCAAAAAATAATTGTTTAGTGTCGCAAATTTTAATTACGCCAGGGATTGCCTTTTCTATAGTAAATTATTCAAAAAAAAAATTTTCTGTCACAAATTTTAATTACGCCAGGGATTGCCTTTTCTATAGTAAATTTTGCAAAAAATAATTTTTTACTGTCGCAAATTTTAATTACGCCAGGGATTGCCTTTTCTATAGTAAATTATTCAAAAAATAATTTTTTATTGTCTCAAATTTTAATTTCGCCAGGGATTGCCTTTTCTATAGTAAATTTTGCAAAAATTAATTTTTTACTGTCTCAAATTTTAATTACGCCAGGGATTGCCTTTTCTATAGTAAATTATTCAAAAAATAATTTTTTCTGTCACAAATTTTAATTACGCCAGGGATTGCCTTTTCTATAGTAAATTATTCAAAAAATAATTTTTTACTGTCTCAAATTTTAACTAAGCCAGGGATTGCCTTTTCTATAGTAAATTTTGCAAAAATTAATTTTTTACTGTCTCAAATTTTAAATACGCCAGGGATTGCCTTTTCTATAGTAAATTTTGCAAAAATTAATTTTTTACTGTCTCAAATTTTAATTACGCCAGGGATTGCCTTTTCTATAGTAAATTATTCAAAAATTAATTTTTTACTGTCTCAAAATTTAATTACGCCAGGGATTGCCTTTTCTATAGTAAATTATTCAAAAAATAATTTTTTCTGTCACAAATTTTAATTACGCCAGGGATTGCCTTTTCTATAGTAAATTATTCAAAAAATAATTTTTTACTGTCTCAAATTTTAACTAAGCCAGGGATTGCATTTTCTATAGTAAATTTTGCAAAAAATAATTGTTTAGTGTCGCAAATTTTAATTACGCCAGGGATTGCCTTTTCTATAGTAAATTATTCAAAAAAAAAATTTTCTGTCACAAATTTTAATTACGCCAGGGATTGCCTTTTCTATAGTAAATTTTGCAAAAAATAATTTTTTACTGTCGCAAATTTTAATTACGCCAGGGATTGCCTTTTCTATAGTAAATTATTCAAAAAATAATTTTTTATTGTCTCAAATTTTAATTTCGCCAGGGATTGCCTTTTCTATAGTAAATTTTGCAAAAATTAATTTTTTACTGTCTCAAATTTTAATTACGCCAGGGATTGCCTTTTCTATAGTAAATTATTCAAAAAATAATTTTTTCTGTCACAAATTTTAATTACGCCAGGGATTGCCTTTTCTATAGTAAATTATTCAAAAAATAATTTTTTACTGTCTCAAATTTTAACTAAGCCAGGGATTGCCTTTTCTATAGTAAATTTTGCAAAAATTAATTTTTTACTGTCTCAAATTTTAAATACGCCAGGGATTGCCTTTTCTATAGTAAATTTTGCAAAAATTAATTTTTTATTGTCTCAAATTTTAATTACGCCAGGGATTGCCTTTTCTATAGTAAATTATTCAAAAATTAATTTTTTACTGTCTCAAATTTTAATTACGCCAGGGATTGCCTTTTCTATAGTAAATTATTCAAAAAATAATTTTTTACTGTTGCAAATTTTAATTACGCCAGGGATTGCCTTTTCTATAGTAAATTATTCAAAAAATAATTTTTTACTGTCGCAAATTTTAATTACGCCAGGGATTGCCTTTTCTATAGTAAATTATTCAAAAAATAATTTTTTACTGTTGCAAATTTTAAATACGCCAGGGATTGCCTTTTCTATAGTAAATTATTCAAAAAATAATTTTTTACTGTCGCAAATTTTAATTACGCCAGGGATTGCCTTTTCTATAGTAAATTATTCAAAAAATAATTTTTTACTGTCGCAAATTTTAATTACGCCAGGGATTGCCTTTTCTATAGTAAATTATTCAAAAAATAATTTTTTACTGTCGCAAATTTTAATTACACCAGGGATTGCCTTTTCTATAGTAAATTATTCAAAAAATAATTTTATACTGTCGCAAATTTTAATTACGCCAGGGATTGCCTTTTCTATAGTAAATTATTCAAAAAATAATTTTTTACTGTCTCAAATTTTAATTACGCCAGGGATTGCCTTTTCTATAGTAAATTATTCAAAAAATAATTTTTTAGTGTCGCAAATTATAATTACGCCAGGGATTGCCTTTTCTATAGTAAATTATTCAAAAGCTAATTGTTTAGTGTCGCAAATTATAATTACGCCAGGGATTGCCTTTTCTATAGTAAATTATTCAAAAAATAATTTTTTATTGTTACAAATTTTAAATACGCCAGGGATTGCCTTTTGTATAGTAAATTTTGCAAAAAATAATTGTTTAGTGTCGCAACTTTTAATTACGCCAGGGATTGCCTTTTCTATAGTAAATTTTGCAAAAAATAATTTTTTACTGTCGCAAATTTTAATTACGCCAGGGAATGCCTTTTCTTTAGTAAATTATTCAAAAAATAATTTTATACTGTCGCAAATTTTAATTGCGCCAGGGATTGCCTTTCCTATCGTAAATTTTGCAAAAATTAATTTTTTACTGTCTCAAATTTTAAATACGCCAGGGATTGCCTTTTCTATAGTAAATTTTGCAAAAATTAATTTTTTACTGTCTCAAATTTTAATTACGCCAGGGATTGCCTTTTCTATAGTAAATTATTCAAAAAATAATTTTTTACTGTCGCAAATTATAATTACGCCAGGGATTGCCTTTTCTATAGTAAATTATTCAAAAATTAATTTTTTTCTGTCGCAAATTATAATTACGCCAGGGATTGCCTTTTCTATAGTAAATTTTGCAAAAATTAATTTTTTACTGTCGCAAATTTTAAATACGCCAGGGATTGCCTTTTCTATAGTAAATTTTGCAAAAAATAATTGTTTAGTGTCGCAAGTTTTAATTACGCCAGGGATTGCCTTTTCTATAGTAAATTTTGCAAAAATTAATTTTTTACTGTCGCAAATTTTAATTACGCCAGGGATTGCCTTTTCTATAGTAAATTTTGCAAAAAATAATTTTTTACTGTTGCAAATTTTAAATACGCCAGGGATTGCCTTTTCTATAGTAAATTATTCAAAAAATAATTTTTTACTGTCGCAAATTTTAATTACGCCAGGGATTGCCTTTTCTATAGTAAATTATTCAAAAAATAATTTTATACTGTCACAAATTTTAATTACGCCATTACGCCTTTTCTATAGTAAATTATTCAAAAAATAATTTTATACTGTCGCAAATTTTAATTACGCCAGGGATTGCCTTTTCTATAGTAAATTATTCAAAAAATAATTTTTTCTGTCACAAATTTTAATTACGCCAGGGATTGCCTTTTCTATAGTAAATTATTCAAAAATTCATTTTTTACTGTCGCAAATTTTAAATACGCCAGGGATTGCCTTTTCTATAGTAAATTATTCAAAAATTCATTTTTTACTGTCGCAAATTTTAATTACGCCAGGGATTGCCTTTTCTATAGTAAATTATTCAAAAAATAATTTTTTCTGTCACAAATTTTAATTACGCCAGGGATTGCCTTTTCTATAGTAAATTATTCAAAAAATAATTTTTTACTGTCTCAAATTTTAACTAAGCCAGGGATTGCATTTTCTATAGTAAATTTTGCAAAAAATAATTGTTTAGTGTCTCAAATTTTAATTACGCCAGGGATTGCCTTTTCTATAGTAAATTATTCAAAAAAAAAATTTTCTGTCACAAATTTTAATTACGCCAGGGATTGCCTTTTCTATAGTAAATTTTGCAAAAAATAATTTTTTACTGTCGCAAATTTTAATTACGCCAGGGATTGCCTTTTCTATAGTAAATTATTCAAAAAATAATTTTTTATTGTCTCAAATTTTAATTTCGCCAGGGATTGCCTTTTCTATAGTAAATTTTGCAAAAATTAATTTTTTACTGTCTCAAATTTTAATTACGCCAGGGATTGCCTTTTCTATAGTAAATTATTCAAAAAATAATTTTTTCTGTCACAAATTTTAATTACGCCAGGGATTGCCTTTTCTATAGTAAATTATTCAAAAAATAATTTTTTACTGTCTCAAATTTTAACTAAGCCAGGGATTGCCTTTTCTATAGTAAATTTTGCAAAAATTAATTTTTTACTGTCTCAAATTTTAAATACGCCAGGGATTGCCTTTTCTATAGTAAATTTTGCAAAAATTAATTTTTTACTGTCTCAAATTTCAATTACGCCAGGGATTGCCTTTTCTATAGTAAATTATTCAAAAAATAATTTTTTACTGTTGCAAATTTTAAATACGCCAGGGATTGCCTTTTCTATAGTAAATTATTCAAAAAATAATTTTTTACTGTCGCAAATTTTAATTACGCCAGGGATTGCCTTTTCTATAGTAAATTATTCAAAAAATAATTTTTTACTGTCGCAAATTTTAATTACGCCAGGGATTGCCTTTTCTATAGTAAATTATTCAAAAAATAATTTTTTACTGTCGCAAATTTTAATTACACCAGGGATTGCCTTTTCTATAGTAAATTATTCAAAAAATAATTTTATACTGTCGCAAATTTTAATTACGCCAGGGATTGCCTTTTCTATAGTAAATTATTCAAAAAATAATTTTTTACTGTCTCAAATTTTAATTACGCCAGGGATTGCCTTTTCTATAGTAAATTATTCAAAAAATAATTTTTTAGTGTCGCAAATTATAATTACGCCAGGGATTGCCTTTTCTATAGTAAATTATTCAAAAACTAATTGTTTAGTGTCGCAAATTATAATTACGCCAGGGATTGCCTTTTCTATAGTAAATTATTCAAAAAATAATTTTTTATTGTTACAAATTTTAAATACGCCAGGGATTGCCTTTTGTATAGTAAATTTTGCAAAAAATAATTGTTTAGTGTCGCAAATTTTAATTACGCCAGGGATTGCCTTTTCTATAGTAAATTTTGCAAAAAATAATTTTTTACTGTCGCAAATTTTAATTACGCCAGGGATTGCCTTTTCTTTAGTAAATTATTCAAAAAATAATTTTATACTGTCGCAAATTTTAATTACGCCAGGGATTGCCTTTTCTATAGTAAATTATTCAAAAAATAATTTTTTACTGTCTCAAATTTTAATTACGCCAGGGATTGCCTTTTCTATAGTAAATTTTGCAAAAAATAATTTTTTACTGTCGCAAATTTTAATTACGCCAGGGATTGCCTTTTCTATAGTAAATTTTGCAAAAAATAATTTCTTACAGTCGAAAATTTTAATTACGCCAGGGATTGCCTTTCCTATAGTAAATTTTGCAAAAATTAATTTTTTACTGTCTCAAATTTTAATTACGCCAGGGATTGCCTTTTCTATAGTAAATTATTCAAAAAATAATTTTTTCTGTCACAAATTTTAATTACGCCAAGGATTGCCTTTTCTATAGTAAATTATTCAAAAAATAATTTTTTTACTGTCTCAAATTTTAATTACGCCAGGGATTGCCTTTTCTATCGTAAATTTTGCAAAAATTAATTTTTTACTGTCTCAAATTTTAAATACGCCAGGGATTGCCTTTTCTATAGTAAATTTTGCAAAAATTAATTTTTTACTGTCTCAAATTTTAATTACGCCAGGGATTGCCTTTTCTATAGTAAATTATTCAAAAAATAATTTTTTACTGTCGCAAATTATAATTACGCCAGGGAATGCCTTTTCTATAGTAAATTATTCAAAAATTAATTTTTTTCTGTCGCAAATTATAATTACGCCAGGGATTGCCTTTTCTATAGTAAATTTTGCAAAAATTAATTTTTTACTGTCGCAAATTTTAAATACGCCAGGGATTGCCTTTTCTATAGTAAATTTTGCAAAAACTAATTGTTTAGTGTCGCAAGTTTTAATTACGCCAGGGATTGCCTTTTCTATAGTAAATTTTGCAAAAATTAATTTTTTACTGTCGCAAATTTTAATTACGCCAGGGATTGCCTTTTCTATAGTAAATTTTGCAAAAAATAATTTTTTACTGTTGCAAATTTTAAATACGCCAGGGATTGCCTTTTCTATAGTAAATTATTCAAAAAATAATTTTTTACTGTCGCAAATTTTAATTACGCCAGGGATTTCCTTTTCTATAGTAAATTATTCAAAAAATAATTTTATACTGTCACAAATTTTAATTACGCCAGGGATTGCCTTTTCTATAGTAAATTATTCAAAAAATAATTTTATACTGTCGCAAATTTTAATTACGCCAGGGATTGCCTTTTCTATAGTAAATTATTCAAAAAATAATTTTTTCTGTCACAAATTTTAATTACGCCAGGGATTGCCTTTTCTATAGTAAATTATTCAAAAATTCATTTTTTACTGTCGCAAATTTTAAATACGCCAGGGATTGCCTTTTCTATAGTAAATTATTCAAAAATTCATTTTTTACTGTCGCAAATTTTAATTACGCCAGGGATTGCCTTTTGTATAGTAAATTATTCAAAAAATAATTTTTTACTGTCTCAAATTTTAATTACGCCAGGGATTGCCTTTTCTATAGTAAATTATTCAAAAAATAATTTTATACTGTCGCAAATTATAATTACGCCAGGGATTGCCTTTTCTACAGTAAATTTTGCAAAAAATAATTGTTTAGTGTCACAAATTTTAATTACGCCAGGGATTGCCTTTTCTATAGTAAATTATTCAAAAAATAATTTTTTACTTTCGTAAATTTTAATTACGCCAGGGATTGCCTTTTCTATAGTAAATTATTCAAAAAATAATTTTATACTGTCACAAATTTTAATTACGCCATGGATTGCCTTTTCTATAGTAAATTATTCAACAAATAATTTTTTACTGTCGCAAATTTTAATTACGCCAGGGATTGCCTTTTCTATAGTAAATTATTCAAAAAATAATTTTATACTGTCACAAATTTTAATTACGCCAGGGATTGCCTTTTCTATAGTAAATTTTTCAAAAAATAATTTTTTACTGTCTCAAATTTTAATTACGCCAGGGATTGCCTTTTCTATAGTAAATTTTGCAAAAATTAATTTTTTACTGTCTCTAATTTTAAATACGCCAGGGATTGCCTTTTCTATAGTAAATTTTGCAAAAAATAATTTTTTACTGTCTCAAATTTTAATTACGCCAGGGATTGCCTTTTCTATAGTAAATTATTCAAAAATTCATTTTTTACTGTCGCAAATTTTAATTACGCCAGGGATTGCCTTTTCTATAGTAAATTATTCAAAAAATAATTTTTTACTGTCTCAAATTTTAATTACGCCAGGGATTGCCTTTTCTATAGTAAATTATTCAAAAAATAATTTTTTACTGTCTCAAATTTTAATTACGCCAGGGATTGCCTTTTCTATAGTAAATTCTTCAAAAAATAATTTTATACTGTCACAAATTTTAATTACGCCAGGGATTACCTTTTCTATAGTAAATTATTCAAAAAATAATTTTTTATTGTCGCAAATTTTAATTACGCCAGGGATTGCCTTTTCTATAGTAAATTATTCAAAAAATAATTTTATACTGTCATTCAAATTTTAATTACGCCAGGGATTGCCTTTTCTATAGTAAATTCTTCAAAAAATAATTTTATACTGTCACAAATTTTAATTACGCCAGGGATTACCTTTTCTATAGTAAATTATTCAAAAAATAATTTTTTATTGTCGCAAATTTTAATTACGCCAGGGATTGCCTTTTCTATAGTAAATTATTCAAAAAATAATTTTATACTGTCATAAATTTTAATTACGCCAGGGATTGCCTTTTCTATAGTAAATTATTCAAAAAATAATTTTTACTGTCTCAAATTTTAATTACGCCAGGGATTGCCTTTTCTATAGTAAATTTTGCAAAATTAATTTTTTACTGTCTCAAATTTTAAATACGCCAGGGATTGCCTTTTCTATAGTAAATTTTGCAAAAAATAATTTTTTACTGTCTCAAATTTTAATTACGCCAGGGATTGCCTTTTCTATAGTAAATTATTCAAAAATTCATTTTTTACTGTCGCAAATTTTAATTACGCCAGGGATTGACTTTTCTATAGTAAATTATTCAAAACATAATTTTTTACTGTCTCAAATTTTAATTACGCCAGGGATTGCCTTTTCTATAGTAAATTATTCAAAAAATAATTTTTTACTGTCTCAAATTTTAATTACGCCAGGGATTGCCTTTTCTATAGTAAATTTTGCAAAAAATAATTGTTTAGTGTCGCAAATTTTAATTACGCCAGGATTGCCTTTTCTATAGTAAATTATTCAAAAAAAAAATTTGCTGTCACAAATTTTAATTTCGCCAGGGATTGCCTTTTCTATAGTAAATTTTGCAAAAAATAATTTTTTACTGTTGCAAATTTTAAATACGCCAGGGATTGCCTTTTCTATAGTAAATTATTCAAAAACTCATTTTTTACTGTCGCAAATTTTAATTACGCCAGGGATTGCCTTTTCTATAGTAAATTATTCAAAAAATAATTTTTTACTGTCTCAAATTTTAATTACGCCAGGGATTGCCTTTTCTATAGTAAATTATTCAAAAAATAATTTTTTACTGTCTCAAATTTTAATTACGCCAGGGATTGCCTTTTCTATAGTAAATTTTGCAAATAATAATTGTTTAGTGTCGCAAATTTTAATTACGCCAGGGATTGCCTTTTCTATAGTAAATTACTCAAAAAATAATTTTTTATTGTCGCAAATTTAATTACGCCAGGGATTGCCTTTTCTATAGTAAATTTTGCAAAAATAATTTTTTACTGTCGCAAATTTTAATTACGCCAGGGATTGCCTTTTCTATAGTAAATTTTGCAAAAATTTATTTTTTACTGTCTCAAATTTTAATTACGCCAGGGATTGCCTTTTCTATAGTAAATTATTCAAAAAATAATTTTTTCTGTCACAAATTTTAATTAAGCCAGGGATTGCCTTTTCTATAGTAAATTATTCAAAAATAATTTTATACTGTCGCAAATTTTAATTACGCCAGGTATTGCCTTTTCTATAGTAAATTATTCAAAAAATAATTTTATACTGTCACAAATTTTAATTACGCCAGGGATTGCCTTTTCTATAGTAAATTATTCAAAAAATAATTTTATACTGTCGCAAATTTTAATTACGCCAGGGATTGCCTTTTCTATAGTAAATTATTCAAAAAATAATTTTTTCTGTCACAAATTTTAATTACGCCAGGGATTGCCTTTTCTATAGTAAATTACTCAAAAAATAATTTTTTACTGTCGCAAATTTTAATTACGCCAGGGATTGCCTTTTCTATAGTAAATTATTCAAAAAATAATTTTATACTGTCGCAAATTTTAATTACGCCAGGGATTGCCTTTTCTATAGTAAATTATTCAAAAATAATTTTTTACTGTCGCAAGTTTTAATTAAGCCAGGGATTGCCTTTTCTATAGCAAATTATTCAAAAAATAATTTTATACTGTCGCAAATTTTAATTACGCCAGGGATTGCCTTTTCTATAGTAAATTTTGCAAAAAATTATTGTTTAGTGTCACAAATTTTAATTACGCCAGGGATTGCTTTTCTATAGTAAATTTTGCAAAAATTCATTTTTTACTGTCGCAAATTATAATTACGCCAGGGATGGCCTTTTCTATAGTAAATTATTCAAAAAATAATTTTTTACTGTTGCAAATTTTAAATACGCCAGGGATTGCCTTTTGTATAGTAAATTTTGCAAAAAATAATTGTTTAGTGTCGCAAATTTTAATTACGCCAGGGATTGCCTTTTCTATAGTAAATTATTCAAAAATTAATTTTTTACTGTCTCAAATTTTAATTACGCCAGGGATTGCCTTTTCTATAGTAAATTATTCAAAAATTAATTTTTTACTGTCTCAAATTTTAATTACGCCAGGGATTGCCTTTTCTATAGTAAATTATTCAAAACATAATTTTTTACTGTCGCAAATTTTAATTACGCCAGGGATTGCCTTTTCTATAGTAAATTATTCAAAAAATAATTTTTTTACTGTCGCAAATTTTAATTACGCCAGGGATTGCCTTTTCTATAGTAAATTATTCAAAAAATAATTTTTTACTGTCGCAAATTTTAATTACGCCAGGGATTGCCTTTTCTATAGTAAATTATTCAAAAAATAATTTTATACTGTCGCAAATTTTAATTACGCCAGGGATTGCCTTTTCTATTGTAAATTATTCAAAAAATAATTTTTTACTGTCTCAAATTTTAATTACGCCAGGGATTGCCTTTTCTATAGTAAATTATTCAAAAAATAATTTTTTAGTGTCGCAAATTATAATTACGCCAGGGATTGCCTTTTCTATTGTAAATTATTCAAAAAATGATTTTTTACTGTCTCAAATTTTAATTACGCCAGGGATTGCCTTTTCTATAGTAAATTATTCAAAAATAATTTTTTAGTGTCGCAAATTATAATTACGCCAGGGATTGCCTTTTCTATAGTAAATTATTCAAAAATTCATTTTTCTGTCAAAAATTTTAATTACGCCAGGGATTGCCTTTTCTATAGTAAATTTTGCAAAAAATAATTTTTTACTGTTGCAAATTTTAAATACGCCAGGGATTGCCTTTTCTATAGTAAATTATTCAAAAACTAATTGTTTAGTGTCGCAAATTATAATTACGCCAGGGATTGCCTTTTCTATAGTAAATGATTCAAAAAATAATTTTTTACTGTTACAAATTTTAAATACGCCAGGGATTGCCTTTTGTATAGTAAATTTTGCAAAAAATAATTGTTTAGTGTCGCAAATTTTAATTAGGCCAGGGATTGCCTTTTCTATAGTAAATTTTGCAAAAAATAATTTTTTACTGTCGCAAATTTTAATTACGCCAGGGATTGCCTTTTCTATAGTAAATTATTCAAAAAATAATTTTATACTGTCGCAAATTTTAATTACGCCAGGGATTGCCTTTTCTATAGTAAATTATTCAAAAAATAATTTTTTACTGTCTCAAATTTTAATTACGCCAGGGATTGCCTTTCTATAGTAAATTTTGCAAAAAATAATTTTTTACTGTCGCAAATTTTAATTACGCCAGGGATTGCCTTTTCTATAGTAAATTTTGCAAAAAATAATTTTTTACTGTCGCAAATTTTAATTACGCCAGGGATTGCCTTTTCTATAGTAAATTTTGCAAAAAATAATTTCTTACTGTCGCAAATTTTAATTAAGCCAGGGATTGCCTTTTCTATAGTAAATTTTGCAAAAATTAATTTTTTACTGTCTCAAATTTTAATTACGCCAGGGATTGCCTTTTCTATAGTAAATTATTCAAAAAATAATTTTTTCTGTCACAAATTTTAATTACGCCAGGGATTGCCTTTTCTATAGTAAATTATTCAAAAAATAATTTTTTTACTGTCTCAAATTTTAATTACGCCAGGGATTGCCTTTTCTATAGTAAATTTTGCAAAAATTAATTTTTTACTGTCTCAAATTTTAAATACGCCAGGGATTGCCTTTTCTATAGTAAATTTTGCAAAAATTAATTTTTTACTGTCTCAAATTTTAATTACGCCAGGGATTGCCTTTTCTATAGTAAATTTTCCAAAATTAATTTTTTACTGTCTCAAATTTTAAATACGCCAGGGATTGCCTTTTCTATAGTAAATTTTGCAAAAATTAATTTTTTACTGTATGCAAATTTTAATTACGCCAGGGATTGCCTTTTCTATAGTAAATTATTCAAAAATTCATTTTTTGTTGTCGCACATTTTAATTACGCCAGGGATTGCCTTTTGTATAGTAAATTATTCAAAAAATAATTGTTTAGTGTCGCAAATTATAATTACGCCAGGGATTGCCTTTTCTATAGTAAATGATTCAAAAAATAATTTTTTACTGTTAACAAATTTTAAATACGCCAGGGATTGCCTTTTGTATAGTAAATTTTGCAAAAAATAATTGTTTAGTGTCGCAAATTTTAATTAGGCCAGGGATTGCCTTTTCTATAGTAAATTTTGCAAAAAATAATTGTTTAGTGTCGCAAATTTTAATTACGCCAGGGATTGCCTTTTCTATAGTAAATTATTCAAAAAATAATTTTTTACTGTCTCAAATTTTAATTACGCCAGGGATTGCCTTTTCTATAGTAAATTCTTCAAAAAATAATTTTATGCTGTCACAAATTTTAATTACGCCAGGGATTGACTTTTCTATAGTAAATTATTCAAAAAATAATTTTTTACTGTCTCAAATTTTAATTACGCCAGGGATTGCCTTTTCTATAGTAAATTATTCAAAAAATAATTTTTTACTGTCTCAAATTTTACTTACGCCAGGGATTGCCTTTTCTATAGTAAATTTTGCAAAAAATAATTGTTTAGTGTCGCAAATTTTAATTACGCCAGGGATTGCCTTTTCTATAGTAAATTATTCAAAAAAAAAATTTTCTGTCACAAATTTTAATTTCGCCAGGGATTGCCTTTTCTATAGTATATTTTGCAAAAAATAATTTTTTA
This sequence comes from Dioctria linearis, assembly GCA_963930735.1. Taxonomy (NCBI): domain Eukaryota; kingdom Metazoa; phylum Arthropoda; class Insecta; order Diptera; family Asilidae; genus Dioctria; species Dioctria linearis. Next base: position 90,254 of record CAWVNZ010002207.1, read on the forward strand.
CTGTTGCAAATTTTAAATACGCCAGGGATTGCCTTTTCTATAGTAAATTATTCAAAAAATAATTTCTTACTGTCGCAAATTTTAATTAAGCCAGGGATTGCCTTTTCTATAGTAAATTTTGCAAAAATTAATTTTTTACTGTCTCAAATTTTAATTACGCCAGGGATTGCCTTTTCTATAGTAAATTATTCAAAAAATAATTTTTTCTGTCACAAATTTTAATTACGCCAGGGATTGCCTTTTCTATAGTAAATTATTCAAAAAATAATTTTTTTACTGTCTCAAATTTTAATTACGCCAGGGATTGCCTTTTCTATAGTAAATTTTGCAAAAATTAATTTTTTACTGTCTCAAATTTTAAATACGCCAGGGATTGCCTTTTCTATAGTAAATTTTGCAAAAATTAATTTTTTACTGTCTCAAATTTTAATTACGCCAGGGATTGCCTTTTCTATAGTAAATTTTCCAAAAATTAATTTTTTACTGTCTCAAATTTTAAATACGCCAGGGATTGCCTTTTCTATAGTAAATTTTGCAAAAATTAATTTTTTACTGTATGCAAATTTTAATTACGCCAGGGATTGCCTTTTCTATAGTAAATTATTCAAAAATTCATTTTTTGTTGTCGCACATTTTAATTACGCCAGGGATTGCCTTTTGTATAGTAAATTATTCAAAAAATAATTGTTTAGTGTCGCAAATTATAATTACGCCAGGGATTGCCTTTTCTATAGTAAATGATTCAAAAAATAATTTTTTACTGTTACAAATTTTAAATACGCCAGGGATTGCCTTTTGTATAGTAAATTTTGCAAAAATAATTGTTTAGTGTCGCAAATTTTAATTAGGCCAGGGATTGCCTTTTCTATAGTAAATTTTGCAAAAAATAATTGTTTAGTGTCGCAAATTTTAATTACGCCAGGGATTGCCTTTTCTATAGTAAATTATTCAAAAAATAATTTTTTACTGTCTCAAATTTTAATTACGCCAGGGATTGCCTTTTCTATAGTAAATTCTTCAAAAAATAATTTTATGCTGTCACAAATTTTAATTACGCCAGGGATTGACTTTTCTATAGTAAATTATTCAAAAAATAATTTTTTACTGTCTCAAATTTTAATTACGTCAGGGATTGCCTTTTCTATAGTAAATTATTCAAAAAATAATTTTTTACTGTCTCAAATTTTACTTACGCCAGGGATTGCCTTTTCTATAGTAAATTTTGCAAAAAATAATTGTTTAGTGTCGCAAATTTTAATTACGCCAGGGATTGCCTTTTCTATAGTAAATTATTCAAAAAAAAAAATTTCTGTCACAAATTTTAATTTCGCCAGGGATTGCCTTTTCTATAGTATATTTTGCAAAAAATAATTTTTTACTGTTGCAAATTTTAAATACGCCAGGGATTGCCTTTTCTATAGTAAATTATTCAAAAATTCATTTTTTACTGTCGCAAATTTTAATTACGCCAGGGATTGCCTTTTCTATAGTAAATTATTCAAAAAATAATTTTTTACTGTCTCAAATTTTAATTGCGACAGGGATTGCCTTTTCTATAGTAAATTATTCAAAAAATAATTTTTTACTGTCTGAAATTTTAATTACGCCAGGGATTGCCTTTTCTATAGTAAATTTTGCAAATAATAATTGTTTAGTGTCGCAAATTTTAATTACGCCAGGGATTGCCTTTTCTATAGTAAATTACTCAAAAAATAATTTTTTACTGTCGCAAATTTTAATTACGCCAGGGATTGCCTTTTCTATAGTAAATTTTGCAAAAAATAATTGTTTAGTGTCGCAAATTTTAATTACGCCAGGGATTGCCTTTTCTATAGTAAATTATTCAAAAAATAATTTTTTACTGTCTCAAATTTTAATTACGCCAGGGATTGCCTTTTCTATAGTAAATTCTTCAAAAAATAATTTTATACTGTCACAAATTTTAATTACGCCAGGGATTGCCTTTTCTATAGTAAATTATTCAAAAAATAATTTTTTACTGTCGCAAATTTTAATTACGCCAGGGATTGCCTTTTCTATAGTAAATTATTCAAAAAATAATTTTATACTGTCACAAATTTTAATTGCGCCAGGGATTGCCTTTTCTATAGTAAATTATTCAAAAAATAATTTTTTACTGTCTCAAATTTTAATTACGCCAGTGATTGCCTTTTCTATAGTAAATTTTGCAAAAATTAATTTTTTACTGTCTCAAATTTTAAATACGCCAGGGATTGCCTTTTCTATAGTAAATTTTGCAAAAAATAATTTTTTACTGTCTCAAATTTTAATTACGCCAGGGATTGCCTTTTCTATAGTAAATTATTCAAAAAATAATTTTTTACTGTCGCAAATTTTAATTACGCCAGGGATTGCCTTTTCTATAGTAAATTATTCAAAAAATAATTTTTTACTGTCTCAAATTTTAATTACGCCAGGGATTGCCTTTTCTATAGTAAATTTTGCAAAAAATAATTTTTTACTGTCGCAAATTTTAATTACGCCAGGGATTGCCTTTTCTATAGTAAATTATTCAAAAAATAATTTTATACTGTCACAAATTTTAATTACGCCAGGGATTGCCTTTTCTATAGTAAATTATTCAAAAAATAATTTTATACTGTCGCAAATTTTAATTACGCCAGGGATTGCCTTTTCTATAGTAAATTATTCAAAAATAATTTTTTCTGTCACAAATTTTAATTACGCCAGGGATTGCCTTTTCTATAGTAAATTACTCAAAAAATAATTTTTTACTGTCGCAAGTTTTAATTACGCCAGGGATTGCCTTTTCTATAGTAAATTATTCAAAAAATAATTTTATACTGTCGCAAATTTTAATTACGCCAGGGATTGCCTTTTCTATAGTAAATTATTCAAAAAATAATTTTTTACTGTCGCAAGTTTTAATTACGCCAGGGATTGCCTTTTCTATAGTAAATTATTCAAAAAATAATTTTATACTGTCGCAAATTTTAATTACGCCAGTGATTGCCTTTTCTATAGTAAATTTTGCAAAAAATAATTGTTTAGTGTCACAAATTTTAATTACGCCAGGGATTGCCTTTTTTATAGTAAATTTTGCAAAAATTCATTTTTTACTGTCGCAAATTATAATTACGTCAGGGATTGCCTTTTCTATAGTAAATTATTCAAAAAATAATTTTTTACTGTTGCAAATTTTAAATACGCCAGGGATTGCCTTTTGTATAGTAAATTTTGCAAAAAATAATTGTTTAGTGTCGCAAATTTTAATTACGCCAGGGATTGCCTTTTCTATAGTAAATTATTCAAAATTAATTTTTTACTGTCGCAAATTATAATTACGCCAGGGATTGCCTTTTCTATAGTAAATTTTGCAAAAAATAATTTTGTACTGTCGCAAATTTTAATTACTCCAGGGATTGCCTTTTGTATAGTAAATTATTCAAAAATTAATTTTTTACTGTCGCAAATTTTAATTACGCCAGGGATTGCCTTTGCTATAGTAAATTTTGCAAAAAATAATTGTGTAGTGTCGCAAATTTTAAATACGCCAGGGATTGCCTTTTCTATAGTAAATTATTCAAAAAATAATTTTATACTGTCGCAAATTATAATTACGCCAGGGATTGCCTTTTCTATAGTAAATTTTGCAAAAAATAATTGTTTAGTGACGCAAATTATAATTACGCCAGGGATTGCCTTTTCTATAGTAAATTATTCAAAAAATAATTTTTTACTGTCTCAAATTTTAATTACGCCAGGGATTGCCTTTTCTATAGTAAATTATTCAAAAATTAATTTTTTACTGTCTCAAATTTTAATTACGCCATGGATTGCCTTTTCTATAGTAAATTATTCAAAAAATAATTTTTTACTGTTGCAAATTTTAATTACGCCAGGGATTGCCTTTTCTATAGTAAATTATTCAAAAAATAATTTTTTACTGTCGCAAATTTTAATTACGCCAGGGATTGCCTTTTCTATAGTAAATTATTCAAAAAATAATTTTTTACTGTTGCAAATTTTAAATACGCCAGGGATTGCGTTTTCTATAGTAAATTATTCAAAAAATAATTTTTTACTGTCGCAAATTTTAATTACGCCAGGGATTGCCTTTTCTATAGTAAATTATTCAAAAAATAATTTTTTACTGTCGCAAATTTTATTTACGCCAGGGATTGCCTTTTCTATAGTAAATTATTCAAAAAATAATTTTTTACTGTCGCAAATTTTAATTACGCCAGGGATTGCCTTTTCTATAGTAAATTATTCAAAAAATAATTTTATACTCTCGCAAATTTTAATTACGCCAGGGATTGCCTTTTCTATAGTAAATTATTCAAAAAATAATTTTTTACTGTCTCAAATTTTAATTACGCCAGGGATTACCTTTTCTATAGTAAATTATTCAAAAAATAATTTTTTAGTGTCGCAAATTATAATTACGCCAGGGATTGCCTTTTCTATAGTAAATTATTCAAAAATTCATTTTTTCTGTCACAAATTTTAATTACGCCAGGGATTGCCTTTTCTATAGTAAATTTTGCAAAAAATAATTTTTTACTGTTGCGAATTTTAAATACGCCAGGGATTGCCTTTCCTATAGTAAATTATTCAAAAACTAATTGTTTAGTGTCGCAAATTATAATTACGCCAGGGATTGCCTTTTCTATAGTAAATTATTCAAAAAGTAATTTTTTACTGTTACAAATTTTAAATACGCCAGGGATTGCCTTTTGTATAGTAAATTTTGCAAAAAATAATTGTTTAGTGTCGCAAATTTTAATTAGGCCAGGGATTGCCTTTTCTATAGTAAATTTTGCAAAAAATAATTTTTTACTGTCGCAAATTTTAATTACGCCAGGGATTGCCTTTTCTATAGTAAATTATTCAAAAAATAATTTTATACTGTCGCAAATTTTAATTACGCCAGGGATTGCCTTTTCTATAGTAAATTATTCAAAAAATAATTTTTTACTGTCTCAAATTTTAATTACGCCAGGGATTGCCTTTTCTATAGTAAATTTTGCAAAAAATAATTTTTTACTGTCGCAAATTTTAATTACGCCAGGGATTGCCTTTGCTATAGTAAATTTTGCAAAAATTTATTTTTTACTGTCTCATATTTTAATTACGCCAGGGATTGCCTTTTCTATAGTAAATTTTGCAAAAAATAATTTTTTACTGTTGCAAATTTTAAATACGCCAGGGATTGCCTTTCCTATAGTAAATTATTCAAAAACTAATTGTTTAGTGTCGCAAATTATAATTACGCCAGGGATTGCCTTTTCTATATTAAATTATTCAATAAATAATTTTTTACTGTTACAAATTTTAAATACGCCAGGGATTGCCTTTTGTATAGTAAATTTTGCAAAAAATAATTGTTTAGTGTCGCAAATTTTAATTAGGCCAGGGATTGCCTTTTCTATATTAAATTTTTCAAAAAATAATTTTTTACTGTCGCAAATTTTAATTACGCCAGGATTTGCCTTTTCTATAGTAAATTATTCAAAAAATAATTTTATACTGTCGCAAATTTTAATTACGCCAGGGATTGCCTTTTCTATAGTAAATTATTCAAAAAATAATTTTTTACTGTCTCAAATTTTAATTACGCCAGGGATTGCCTTTTCTATAGTAAATTTTGCAAAAAATAATTTTTTACTGTCGCAAATTTTAATTACGCCAGGGATTGCCTTTTCTATAGTAAATTTTGCAAAAATTAATTTTTTACTGTCTCAAATTTTAATTACGCCAGGGATTGCCTTTTCTATAGTAAATTATTCAAAAAATAATTTTTTCTGTCACAAATTTTAATTACGCCAGGGATTGCCTTTTCTATAGTAAATTATTCAAAAAATAATTTTTTCTGTCACAAATTTTAATTACGCCAGGGATTGCCTTTTCTGTAGTAAATTTTGCAAAAAATAATTTCTTACTGTCGCAAATTTTAATTAAGCCAGGGATTGCCTTTTCTATAGTAAATTTTGCAAAAATTAATTTTTTACTGTCTCAAATTTTAATTACGCCAGAGATTGCCTTTTCTATAGTAAATTATTCAAAAAATAATTTTTTCTGTCACAAATTTTAATTACGCCAGGGATTGCCTTTTCTATAGTAAATTATTCAAAAAATAATTTTTTTACTGTCTCAAATTTTAATTACGCCAGGGATTGCCTTTTCTATAGCAAATTTTGCAAAAATTAATTTTTTACTGTCTCAAATTTTAAATACGCCAGGGATTGCCTTTTCTATAGTAAATTTTGCAAAAAATAATTGTTTAGTGTCGCAAATTATAATTACGCCAGGGATTGCCTTTTCTATAGTAAATTATTCAAAAAATAATTTTTTACTGTCTCATAATTTAATTACGCCAGGGATTGCCTTTTCTATAGTAAATTTTGCAAAAATTAATTTTTTACTGTCGCAAATTTTAAATACGCCAGGGATTGCCTTTTCTATAGTAAATTTTGCAAAAAATAATTGTTTAGTGTCGCAAGTTTTAATTACGCCAGGGATTGCCTTTTCTATAGTAAATTTTGCAAAAATTAATTTTTTACTGTCGCAAATTTTAATTACGCCAGGGATTGCCTTTTCTATAGTAAATTTTGCAAAAAATAATTTTTTACTGTTGCAAATTTTAAATACGCCAGGGATTGCCTTTTCTATAGTAAATTAATCAAAAAATAATTTTTTACTGTCGCAAATTTTAATTACGCCAGGGATTGCCTTTTCTATAGTAAATTATTCAAAAAATAATTTTATACTGTCACAAATTTTAATTACGCCAGGGATTGCCTTTTCTATAGTAAATTATTCAAAAAATAATTTTATACTGTCGCAAATTTTAATTACGCCAGGGATTGCCTTTTCTATAGTAAATTATTCAAAAAATAATTTTATACTGTCGCAAATTATAATTACGCCAGGGATTGCCTTTTCTATAGTAAATTTTGCAAAAAATAATTGTTTAGTGTCACAAATTTTAATTACGCAGGGATTGCCTTTTCTATAGTAAATTATTCAAAAAATAATTTTTTACTTTCGCAAATTTTAATTACGCCAGGGATTGCCTTTTCTATAGAAAATTATTCAAAAAATAATTTTATACTGTCACAAAATTTAATTACGCCAGGGATTGCCTTTTCTATAGTAAATTATTCAAAAAATAATTTTTTACTGTCGTAAATTTTAATTACGCCAGGAATTGCCTTTTCTATAGTATATTATTCAAAAAATAATTTTATACTGTCACAAATTTTAATTACGCCCAGGGATTGCCTTTTTCTATAGTAAATTATTCAAAAAAATAATTTTTTACTGTCTCAAATTTTAATTACGCCAGGGATTGCCTTTTCTATAGTAAATTTTGCAAAAATTAATTTTTTACTGTCTCAAATTTTAAATACGCCAGGGATTGCCTTTTCTATAGTAAATTTTGCAAAAAATAATTTTTTACTGTCTCAAATTTTAATTACGCCAGGGATTGCCTTTTCTATAGTAAATTATTCAAAAATTCTTTTTTTACTGTCGCAAATTTTAATTACGCCAGGGATTGACTTTTCTATAGTAAATTATTCAAAAAATAATTTTTTACTGTCTCAAATTTTAATTACGCCAGGGATTGCCTTTTCTATAGTAAATTATTCAAAAAATAATTTTTTACTGTCTGAAATTTTAATTATGCCAGGGATTGCCTTTTCTATAGTAAATTTTGCAAAAAATAATTGTTTAGTGTCGCAAATTTTAATTACGCCAGGCATTGGCCTTTTCTATAGTAAATTATTCAAAAAATAATTTTTTACTGTCTCCAATTTTAATTACGCCAGGGATTGCCTTTTCTATAGTAAATTATTCAAAAAATTATTTTATACTGTCGCAAATTATAATTACGCCAGGGATTGCCTTTTCTATAGTAAATTTTGCAAAAAATAATTGTTTAGTGTCACAAATTTTAATTACGCCAGGGATTGCCTTTTCTATAGTAAATTATTCAAAAAATAATTTTTTATTTTCGCAAATTTTAATTACGCCAGGGATTGCCTTTTCTATAGTAAATTATTCAAAAAATAATTTTATACTGTCACAAATTTTAATTACGCCAGGGATTGCCTTTTCTATAGTAAATTATTCAAAAAATAATTTTTTACTGTCGCAAATTTTAATTACGCCAGGGATTGCCTTTTCTATTGTAAATTATTCAAAAAATAATTTTATACTGTCACAAATTTTAATTACGCCAGGGATTGCATTTTCTATAGTAAATTATTCAAAAAATAATTTTTTACTGTCCCAAATTTTAACTACGCCAGGGATTGCCTTTTCTATAGTAAATTTTGCAAAAATTAATTTTTTACTGTCTCAAATTTTAAATACGCCAGGGATTGCCTTTTCTATAGTAAATTTTGCAAAAAATAATTTTTTACTGTCTCAAATTTTAATTACGCCAGGTATTGCCTTTTCTATAGTAAATTATTCAAAAATTCATTTTTTACTGTCGCAAATTTTAATTACGCCAGGGATTGGCTTTTCTATAGTAAATTATTCAAAAAATAATTTTTTACTGTCTCAAATTTTAATTACGCCAGGGATTGCCTTTTCTATAGTAAATTATTCAAAAAATAATTTTTTTACTGTCTCAAATTTTAATTACGCCAGGGATTGCCTTTTCTATAGTAAATTTTGCAAAAAATAATTGTTTAGTGTCGCAAATTTTAATTACTCCAGGGATTGCCTTTTCTATAGTAAATTATTCAAAAAAAAAAAATTCTGTCACAAATTTTAATTACGCCAGGGATTGCCTTTTCTATAGTAAATTTTGCAAAAAATAATTTTTTACTGTTGCAAATTTTAAATACGCCAGGGATTGCCTTTTCTATAGTAAATTATTCAAAAAATAATTTTTTACTGTCGCAAATTTTAATTACGCCAGGGATTGCCTTTTCTATAGTAAATTATTCAAAAAATAATTTTATACTGTCACAAATTTTAATTACGCCAGGGATTGCATTTTCTATAGTAAATTATTCAAAAAATAATTTTTTACTGTCCCAAATTTTAACTACGCCAGGGATTGCCTTTTCTATATTAAATTTTGCAAAAATTAATTTTTTACTGTCTCAAATTTTAAATACGCCAGGGATTGCCTTTTCTATAGTAAATTTTGCAAAAAATAATTTTTTACTGTCTCAAATTTTAATTACGCCAGGTATTGCCTTTTCTATAGTAAATTATTCAAAAATTCATTTTTTACTGTCGCAAATTTTAATTACGCCAGGGATTGGCTTTTCTATAGTAAATTATTCAAAAAATAATTTTTTACTGTCTCAAATTTTAATTACGCCAGGGATTGCCTTTTCTATAGTAAATTATTCAAAAAATAATTTTTTTACTGTCTCAAATTTTAATTACGCCAGGGATTGCCTTTTCTATAGTAAATTTTGCAAAAAATAATTGTTTAGTGTCGCAAATTTTAATTACTCCAGGGATTGCCTTTTCTATAGTAAATTATTCAAAAAAAAAAATTCTGTCACAAATTTTAATTACGCCAGGGATTGCCTTTTCTATAGTAAATTTTGCAAAAAATAATTTTTTTACTGTCTCAAATTTTAATTACGCCAGGGATTGCCTTTTCTATAGTAAATTTTGCAAAAAATAATTGTTTAGTGTCGCAAATTTTAATTACTCCAGGGATTGCCTTTTCTATAGTAAATTATTCAAAAAAAAAAATTCTGTCACAAATTTTAATTACGCCAGGGATTGCCTTTTCTATAGTAAATTATTCAAAAAATAATTTTTTTACTGTCTCAAATTTTAATTACGCCAGGGATTGCCTTTTCTATAGTAAATTATTCAAAAAATAATTTTTTACTGTCGCAAATTTTAATTACGCCAGGGATTGCCTTTTCTATAGTAAATTATTCAAAAAATAATTTTATACTGTCACAAATTTTAATTACGCCAGGGATTGCATTTTCTATAGTAAATTATTCAAAAAATAATTTTTTACTGTCCCAAATTTTAACTACGCCAGGGATTGCCTTTCCTATAGTAAATTTTGCAAAAATTAATTTTTTACTGTCTCAAATTGTAAATTCGCCAGGGATTGCCTTTTTTTTGTAGTAAATTTTGCAAAAAATAATTTTTTACTGTCTCAAATTTTAATTACGCCAGGTATTGCCTTTTCTATAGTAAATTATTCAAAAATTCATTTTTTACTGTCGCAAATTTTAATTACGCCAGGGATTGGCTTTTCTATAGTAAATTATTCAAAAAATAATTTTTTACTGTCTCAAATTTTAATTACGCCAGGGATTGCCTTTTCTATAGTAAATTATTCAAAAAATAATTTTTTTATTGTCTCAAATTTTAATTACGCCAGGGATTGCCTTTTCTATAGTAAATTTTGCAAAAATAATTGTTTAGTGTCGCAAATTTTAATTACTCCAGGGATTGCCTTTTCTATAGTAAATTATTCAAAAAAAAAATTCTGTCACAAATTTTAATTACGCCAGGGATTGCCTTTTCTATAGTAAATTTTGCAAAAAATAATTTTTTACTGTTGCAAATTTTAAATACGCCAGGGATTGCCTTTTCTATAGTAAATTATTCAAAAAATAATTTTTTACTGTCGCAAATTTTAATTACGCCAGGGATTGCCTTTTCTATAGTAAATTATTCAAAAAATAATTTTATACTGTCACAAATTTTAATTACGCCAGGGATTGCATTTTCTATAGTAAATTATTCAAAAAATAATTTTTTACTGTCCCAAATTTTAACTACGCCAGGGATTGCCTTTTCTATAGTAAATTTTGCAAAAATTAATTTTTTACTGTCTCAAATTTTAAATACGCCAGGGATTGCCTTTTCTATAGTAAATTTTGCAAAAAATAATTTTTTACTGTCTCAAATTTTAATTACGCCAGGTATTGCCTTTTCTATAGTAAATTATTCAAAAATTCATTTTTTACTGTCGCAAATTTTAATTACGCCAGGGATTGGCTTTTCTATAGTAAATTATTCAAAAAATAATTTTTTACTGTCTCAAATTTTAATTACGCCAGGGATTGCCTTTTCTATAGTAAATTATTCAAAAAATAATTTTTTTACTGTCTCAAATTTTAATTACGCCAGGGATTGCCTTTTCTATAGTAAATTTTGCAAAAAATAATTGTTTAGTGTCGCAAATTTTAATTACTCCAGGGATTGCCTTTTCTATAGTAAATTATTCAAAAAAAAAAAATTCTGTCACAAATTTTAATTACGCCAGGGATTGCCTTTTCTATAGTAAATTTTGCAAAAAATAATTTTTTACTGTTGCAAATTTTAAATACGCCAGGGATTGCCTTTTCTATAGTAAATTATTCAAAAATTCATTTTTTACTGTCGCAAATTTTAATTACGCCAGGGATTGCCTTTTCTATAGTAAATTATTCAAAAAATAATTTTTTACTGTCTCAAATTTTAATTACGCCAGGGATTGCCTTTTCTATAGTAAATTATTCAAAAAATAATTTTTTACTGTCTCAAATTTTAATTACGCCAGGGATTGCCTTTTCTATAGTAAATTTTGCAAATAATAATTGTTTAGTGTCGCAAATTTTAATTACGCCAGGGATTGCCTTTTCTATAGTAAATTACTCAAAAAATAATTTTTTACTGTCGCAAATTTTAATTACGCCAGGGATTGCCTTTTCTATAGTAAATTATTCAAAAAATAATTTTATACTGTCGCAAATTTTAATTACGCCAGGGATTGCCTTTTCTATAGTAAATTATTCAAAAAATAATTTTTTTACTGTCTCAAATTTTAATTACGCCAGGGATTGCCTTTTCTATAGTAAATTTTGCAAAAAATAATTTTTTACTGTCGCAAATTTTAATTACGCCAGGGATTGCCTTTTCTATAGTAAATTTTGCAAAAAATAATTTTTTACTGTCGCAAATTTTAATTACGCCAGGGATTGCCTTTTCTATAGTAAATTTTGCAAAAATTAATTTTTTACTGTCTCAAATTTTAATTACGCCAGGGATTGCCTTTTGTATAGTAAATTATTCAAAAAATAATTTTTTCTGTCACAAATTTTAATTACGCCAGGGATTGCCTTTTGTATAGTAAATTATTCAAAAAATAATTTTTTCTGTCACAAATTTTAATTACGCCAGGGATTGCCTTTTCTATAGTAAATTTTGCAAAAATTAATTTTTTACTGTCTCAAATTTTAATTACGCCAGGGATTGCCTTTTCTATAGTAAATTTTGCAAAAATTAATTTTTTACTGTCTCAAATTTTAAATACGCCAGGGATTGCCTTTTCTATAGTAAATTTTGCAAAAATTAATTTTTTACTGTCGCAAATTTTAATTACGCCAGGGATTGCCTTTTCTATAGTAAATTATTCAAAAAATAATTTTTTACTCTCGCAAATTTTAATTACGCCAGGGATTGCCTTTTCTATAGTAAATTATTCAAAAAATAATTTTATACTGTCGCAAATATTAATTACGCCAGGGATTGCCTTTTCTATAGTAAATTATTCAAAAATTAATTTTTTACTGTCGCAAATTATAATTACGCCAGGGATTGCCTTTTCTATAGTAAATTTTGCAAAAAATAATTTTTTACTGTCGCAAATTTTAATTACGCCAGGGATTGCCTTTTGTATAGTAAATTATTCAAAAATTAATTTTTTATTGTCGCAAATTTTAATTACGCCAGGGATTGCCTTTTCTATAGTAAATTTTGCAAAAAATAATTGTTTAGTGTCGCAAATTTTAAATACGCCAGGGATTGCCTTTTCTATAGTAAATTATTCAAAAAATAATTTTATACTGTCGCAAATTATAATTACGCCAGGGAATGCCTTTTCTATAGTAAATTTTGCAAAAAATAATTGTTTAGTGTCGCAAATTATAATTACGCCAGGTATTGCCTCTTCTATAGTAAACTATTCAAAAAATAATTTTTTACTGTCTCAAATTTTAATTACGCTAGGGATTGCCATTTCTATAGTAAATTATTCAAAAATTAATTTTTTACTGTCTCAAATTTTAATTACGCCAGGGATTGCCTTTTCTATAGTAAATTATTCAAAAAATAATTTTTTACTGTTGCAAATTTTAATTACGCCAGGGATTGCCTTTTCTATAGTAAATTATTCAAAAAATAATTTTTTACTGTCGCAAATTTTAATTACGCCAGGGATTGCCTTTTCTATAGTAAATTATTCAAAAAATAATTTTTTACTGTTGCAAATTTTAAATACGCCAGGGATTGCCTTTTCTATAGTAAATTATTCAAAAAATAATTTTTTACTGTCGCAAATTTTAATTACGCCAGGGATTGCCTTTTCTATAGTAAATTATTCAAAAAATAATTTTTTACTGTCGCAAATTTTAATTACGCCAGGGATTGCCTTTTCTATAGTAAATTATTCAAAAAATAATTTTTTACTGTCGCAAATTTTAATTACGCCAGGGATTGCCTTTTCTATAGTAAATTATTCAAAAAATAATTTTATACTGTCGCAAATTTTAATTACGCCAGGGATTGCCTTTTCTATAGTAAATTATTCAAAAAATAATTTTTTACTGTTGCAAATTTTAATTACGCCAGGGATTGCCTTTTCTGTAATAAATTCTGCAAAAAATAATTTTTTCCTGTCGCAAATTTTAATTACGCCAGGGATTGCCTTTTCTATAGTAAATTTTGCAAAAAATAATTTTTTACTGTCGCAAATTTTAATTACGCCAAGGATTGCCTTTTCTATAGTAAATTATTCAAAAATTCATTTTTTACTGTCTCAAATTTTAATTACGCCAGGGATTGCCTTTTCTATAGTAAATTTTGCAAAAAATAATTTTTTACTGTCTCAAATTTTAATTACGCCAGGGATTGCCTTTCCTATAGTAAATTATTCAAAAAATAATTGTTTAGTGTCGCAAATTTTAAATACGCCAGGGATTGCCTTTTCTATAGTAAATTTTGCAAAAAATAATTGTTTACTTTCGCAAATTTTAATTACGCCAGGGATTGCCTTTTCTATAGTAAATTATTCAAAAAATAATTTTTTACTGTTGCAAATTTTAATTACGCCAGGGATTGCCTTTTCTATAGTAAATTATTCAAAAAATAATTTTTTACTGACGCAAATTATAATTACGCCAGGGATTGCCTTTTCTATAGTAAATTTTGCAAAAAATAATTTTTTACTGTCGCAAATTTTAATTACGCCAGGGATTGCCTTTTCTATAGTAAATTTTGCAAAAAATAATTGTTTAGTGTCGCAAATTTTAATTACGCCAGGGATTGCCTTTTCTATAGTAAATTTTGCAAAAAATAATTTTTTACTGTCGCAAATTTTAATTACGCCAAGGATTGCCTTTTCTATAGTAAATTATTCAAAAATTCATTTTTTACTGTCTCAAATTTTAATTACGCCAGGGATTGCCTTTTCTATAGTAAATTTTGCAAAAAATAATTTTTTACTGTCTCAAATTTTAATTACGCCAGGGATTGCCTTTCCTATAGTAAATTATTCAAAAAATAATTGTTTAGTGTCGCAAATTTTAAATACGCCAGGGATTGCCTTTTCTATAGTAAATTTTGCAAAAAATAATTGTTTACTTTCGCAAATTTTAATTACGCCAGGGATTGCCTTTTCTATAGTAAATTATTCAAAAAATAATTTTTTACTGTTGCAAATTTTAATTACGCCAGGGATTGCCTTTTCTATAGTAAATTATTCAAAAAATAATTTTTTACTGACGCAAATTATAATTACGCCAGGGATTGCCTTTTCTATAGTAAATTTTGCAAAAAATAATTTTTTACTGTCGCAAATTTTAATTACGCCAGGGATTGCCTTTTCTATAGTAAATTTTGCAAAAAATAATTGTTTAGTGTCGCAAATTTTAATTACGCCAGGGATTGCCTATTCTATAGTAAATTGTTCAAAAAATAATTCTATACTGTCGCAAGTTTTAATTACGCCAGGGATTGCCTTTTCTATAGTAAATTTTGCAAAAAAATAATTTTTTACTGTCTCAAATTTTAATTGCGCCAGGGATTGCCTTTTCTATAGTAAATTTTGCAAAAAATAATTTTTTACTGTCGCAAATTATAATTACGCCACGGATTTCCTTTTCTATAGTAAATTTTGCAAAAAATAATTTTTTACTGTCTCAAATTTTAATTACGCCACGGATTTCCTTTTCTATAGTAAATTTTGCAAAAAATAATTTTTTACTGTCTCAAATTTTAATTACGCCAGGGATTGCCTTTTCTATAGTAAATTATTCAAAAAATAATTTTATACTGTCGCAAGTTTTAATTACTCCAGGGATTGCCTTTTCTATAGTAAATTTTGCAAAAAATAATTGTATAGTGTCGCAAATTTTAATTACGCCAGGGATTGCCTTTTCTATAGTAAATTATTCAAAAAATAATTTTATACTGTCGCAAGTTTTAATTACGCCAGGGATTGCCTTTTCTATAGTAAATTATTCAAAAAATAATTTTATACTGTCGCAAATTTTAATTACGGCAGGGATTGCCTTTTCTATAGTAAATTTTGCAAAAAATAATTTTTTACTGTCGCAAATTATAATTACGCCAGGGATTGCCTTTTCTATAGTAAATTATTCAAAAATTAATTTTTTAGTGTCGCAAATTTTAATTACGCCAGGGATTGCCTTTTCTATAGTAAATTTTGCAAAAAATAATTTTTTACTGTCGCAAATTTTAATTACGCCAGGGATTTCCTTTTCTATAGTAAATTATTCAAAAAATAATTTTTTATGTCGCAAATTATAATTACGCCAGGGATTGCCTTTTCTATAGTAAATTTTGCAAAAAATAATTTTTTACTGTCGCAAATTTTAATTACGCCAGGGATTGCCTTTTCTATAGTAAATTTTGCAAAAAATAATTGTTTAGTGTCGCAAATTTTAATTACGCCAGGGATTGCCTATTCTATAGTAAATTGTTCAAAAAATAATTTTATACTGTCGCAAGTTTTAATTACGCCAGGGATTGCCTTTTCTATAGTCAATTTTGCAAAAAAATAATTTTTTACTGTCTCAAATTTTAATTGCGCCAGGGATTGCCTTTTCTATAGTAAATTTTGCAAAAAATAATTTTTTACTGTCGCAAATTATAATTACGCCACGGATTTCCTTTCTATAGTAAATTTTGCAAAAAATAATTTTTTACTGTCTCAAATTTTAATTACGCCACGGATTTCCTTTTCTATAGTAAATTTTGCAAAAAATAATTTTTTACTGTCTCAAATTTTAATTACGCCAGGGATTGCCTTTTCTATAGTAAATTATTCAAAAAATAATTTTATACTGTCGCAAGTTTTAATTACTCCAGGGATTGCCTTTTCTATAGTAAATTTTGCAAAAAATAATTGTATAGTGTCGCAAATTTTAATTACGCCAGGGATTGCCTTTTCTATAGTAAATTATTCAAAAAATAATTTTATACTGTCGCAAGTTTTAATTACGCCAGGGATTGCCTTTTCTATAGTAAATTATTCAAAAAATAATTTTATACTGTCGCAAATTTTAATTACGGCAGGGATTGCCTTTTCTATAGTAAATTTTGCAAAAAATAATTTTTTACTGTCGCAAATTATAACTACGCCAGGGATTGCCTTTTCTATAGTAAATTATTCAAAAATTAATTTTTTAGTGTCGCAAATTTTAATTACGCCAGGGATTGCCTTTTCTATAGTAAATTTTGCAAAAAATAATTTTTTACTGTCGCAAATTTTAATTACGCCAGGGATTTCCTTTTCTATAGTAAATTATTCAAAAAATAATTTTTTATGTCGCAAATTATAATTACGCCAGGGATTGCCTTTTCTATAGTAAATTTTGCAAAAATTAATTTTTTACTGTCTCAAATTTTAAATACGCCAGGGATTGCCTTTCTATAGTAAATTATTCAAAAAATAATTTTTTACTGTCGCAAATTTTAATTACGCCAGGGATTGCCTTTTCTATAGTAAATTATTCAAAAAATAATTGTTTACTGTTGCAAATTTTAATTACGCCAGGGATTGCCTTTCTATAGTAAATTATTCAAAAAATAATTGTTTACTGTCGCAAATTTTAATTACGCCAGGGATTGCCTTTTCTATAGTAAATTATTCAAAAAATAATTTTTTACTGTTGCAAATTTTAAATACGCCAGGGATTGCCTTTTCTATAGTAAATTTTGCAAAAAATAATTTTTTACTGTCGCAAATTTTAATTACGCCAGGGATTGCCTTTTCTATAGTAAATTATTCAAAAAATAATTTTTTACTGTTGCAAATTTTAATTACGCCAGGGATTGCCTTTTCTATAGTAAATTATTCAAAAAATAATTGTTTACTGTCTCAAATTTTAATTACGCCAAGTATTGCCTTTTCTATAGTAAATTATTCAAAAATTCATTTTTTACTGTCGCAAATTATAATTACGCCAGGGATTGCCTTTTCTATAGTAAATTATTCAAAAAATAAGTTTTTACTGTCGCAAATTTTAATTATGCCAGGGATTGCCTTTTCTATAGTAAATTATTCAAAAATTCATTTTTTACTGTCGCAAATTTTAATTACGCCAGAGATTGCCTTTTCTATAGTAAATTATTCAAAAAATAATTGTTTAGTGTCGCAAATTTTAATTACGCCAGGGATTGCCTTTTCTATAGTAAATTATTCAAAAAATAATTTTCTACTGTTGCAAATTTTAATTACGCCAGGGATTGCCTTTTCTATAGTAAATTTTGCAAAAAATAATTTTTTTCTGTCGCAAGTTTTAATTACGCCAGGGATTGCCTTTTATATAGTAAATTTGCAAAAAATAATTTTTTACTGTCTCAAATTTTAATTACGCCAGGGATTGCCTTTTCTATAGTAAATTATTCAAAAAATAATTCTTTACTGTCTCAAATTTTAATTACGCCAGGGATTGCCTTTTCTATAGTAAATTTTGCAAAAAATAATTTTTTACTGTCGCAAATTATAATTACGCCAGGGATTGCCTTTTCTATAGTAAATTATTCAAAAAATAATTTTTTACTGTCGCAAATTTTAATTACGCCAGGGATTGCCTTTTCTATAGTAAATTATTCAAAAAATAATTTTTTACTGTCGCAAATTTTAATTACGCCAGGGATTGCCTTTTCTATAGTAGATTATTCAAAAAATAATTTTTTACTGTTGCAAATTTTAAATACGCCGGGGATTGCCTTTTCTATAGTAAATTATTCAAAAATTCATTTTTTACTGTCGCAAATTTTAATTACGCCAGGGATTGCCTTTTCTATAGTAAATTATTCAAAAAATAATTTTTTACTGTCGCAAATTTTAAATACGCCAGGGATTGCCTTTTCTATAGTAAATTATTCAAAAAATAATTTTTTACTGTCGCAAATTTTAATTACGCCAAGGGATTGCCTTTTCTATAGTAAATTATTCAAAAACTAATTGTTTAGTGTCGCAAATTTTAATTACGCCAGGGATTGCCTTTTCTATAGTAAATTATTCAAAAAATAATTTTTTACTGTCGCAAATTTTAAATACGCCAGGGATTGCCTTTTCTATAGTAAATTATTCAAAAAATAATTTTTTACTGTCGCAAATTTTAATTACGCCAGGGATTGCCTTTTCTATAGTAAATTATTCAAAAAATAATTTTTTACTGTTGCAAATTTTAATTACGCCAGGGATTGCCTTTTCTATAGTAAATTATTCAAAAAATAATTGTTTACTGTCTCAAATTTTTATTACGCCAGGGATTGCCTTTTCTATAGTAAATTATTCAAAAAATAATTTTTTACTGTTGCAAATTTTAATTACGCCAGGGATTGCCTTTTCTATAGTAAATTATTCAAAAAATAATTGTTTACTGTTGCAAATTTTAATTACGCCAGGGATTGCCTTTTCTATAGTAAATTATTCAAAAAAT
The DNA here is from genome assembly GCA_963930735.1 of Dioctria linearis. NCBI lineage: Eukaryota > Metazoa > Arthropoda > Insecta > Diptera > Asilidae > Dioctria > Dioctria linearis. Next base: position 109,204 of record CAWVNZ010002207.1, read on the forward strand.
AATTTTTTACTGTTGCAAATTTTAATTACGCCAGGGATTGCCTTTTCTATAGTAAATTATTCAAAAAATAATTTTTTACTGTTGCAAATTTTAAATGCGCCAGGGATTGCCTTTTCTATAGTAAATTATTCAAAAAATAATTTTTTACTGTTGCAAATTTTAATTACGCCAGGGATTGCCTTTTCTATAGTAAATTATTCAAAAAATAATTGTTTACTGTCTCAAATTTTAATTACGCCAGGGATTGCCTTTTCTATAGTAAATTATTCAAAAATTCATTTTTTATTGTAGCAAATTATAATTACGCCAGGGATTGCCTTTTCTACAGTAAATTAATCAAAAAAATATTTGTTTACTGTCGCAAATTTTAATTACGCCAGGGATTGCCTTTTCTATAGTAAATTATTCAAAAAATAATTTTTTACTGTTGCAAATTTTGAATACGCCAGGGATTGCCTTTTCTATAGTAAATTTTGCAAAAATAATTTTTTACTGTCGCAAATTTTAATTACGCCAGGGATTGCCTTTTCTATAGTAAATTATTCAAAAAATAATTTTTTACTGTTGAAAATTTTAATTACGCCAGGGATTGCCTTTTCTATAGTAAATTTTGCAAAAAATAATTTTTTACTGTCGCAAGTTTTAATTACGCCAGGGATTGCCTTTTCTATAGTAAATTTTGCAAAAAATAATTTTTTACTGTCTCAAATTTTAATTACGCCAGGGATTGCCTTTTCTATAGTAAATTATTCAAAAAATAATTTTTTACTGTCTCAAATTTTAATTACGCCAGGGATTGCCTTTTCTATAGTAAATTATTCAAAAATTAATTTTTTACTGTCGCAAATTATAATTACGCCAGGGATTGCCTTTTCTATAGTAAATTATTCAAAAAATAATTTTTTACTGTCGCAAATTTTAATTACGCCAGGGATTGCCTTTTCTATAGTAAATTATTCAAAAAATCATTTTTTACTGTCGCAAATTTTAATTACGCCAGGGATTGCCTTTTCTATAGTAAATTATTCAAAAAATAATTTTTTACTGTTGCAAATTTTAAATACGCCAGGGATTGCCTTTTCTATAGTAAATTATTCAAAAATTCATTTTTTACTGTCGCAAATTTTATTTACGCCAGGGATTGCCTTTTCTATAGTAAATTATTCAAAAACTAATTGTTTAGTGTCGCAAATTTTAATTACGCCAGGGATTGCCTTTTCTATAGTAAATTATTCAAAAAATAATTTTTTACTGTTGCAAATTTTAAATACGCCAGGGATGGCCTTTTCTATAGTAAATTTTGCAAAAAATAATTTTTTACTGTCGCAAATTTTAATTACGCCAGGGATTGCCTTTTCTATAGTAAATTATTCAAAAAATAATTTTTTACTGTTGCAAATTTTAATTACGCCAGGGATTGCCTTTTCTATAGTAAATTATTCAAAAAATAATTGTTTACTGTCTCAAATTTTAATTACGCCAGGGCTTGCCTTTTCTATAGTAAATTATTCAAAAATTAATTTTTTACTGTCGCAAATTTTAATTACGCCAGGGATTGCCTTTTCTATAGTAAATTTTGCAAAAATTAATTTTTTACTGTCTCAAATTTTAAATACGCCAGGGATTGCCTTTTCTATAGTAAATTATTCAAAAAATAATTTTTTACTGTCTCAAATTTTAATTACGCCAGGGATTGCCTTTTCTATAGTAAATTATTCAAAAAATAATTTTTTAGTGTCTCAAATTTTAATTGCGCCAGGGATTGCCTTTTCTATAGTAAATTATTCAAAAAATAATTTTTAGTTTCGCAAATTTTAATTACGCCAGGGATTGCCCTTTCTATAGTAAATTATTCAAAAAATAATTGTTTACTGTCTCAACTTTTAATTACGCCAGGGATTGCCTTTTCTATAGTAAATTATTCAAAAAATAATTTTTTACTGTCGCAAATTTTAATTAAGCCAGGGATTGCCTTTTCTATAGTAAATTATTCAAAAAATAATTTTTTACTTTCTCAAATTTTGAATACGCCAGGGATTGCCTTTTCTATAGTAAATTATTCAAAAAATAATTTTATACTGTCGCAAATTATAATTACGCCAGGGATTGCCTTTGCTATAGTAAATTTTGCAAAAAATAATTTTTTACTGTCTCAAATTTTAATTACGCCAGGGATTGCCTTTACTATAGTAAATTTTGCAAAAAATAATTTTTTCTGTCACAAGTTTTAATTACGCCAGGGATTGCCTTTTCTATAGTAAATTATTCAAAAAATAATTGTTTAGTGTCGCAAATTATAATTACGCCAGGGATTGCCTTTTCTATAGTAAATTATTCAAAAAATAATTTTTTACTGTCTCAAATTTTAAATACGCCAGGGATTGCCTTTTCTATAGTAAATTATTCAAAAAATAATTTTTTACTGTCGCAAATTTTAATTACGCCAGGGATTGCCTTTTCTATAGTAAATTATTCAAAAATTCATTTTATACTGTCGCAAATTATAATTACGCCAGGGATTGCCTTTTCTATAGTAAATTATTCAAAAAATATTTTTTTCTGTCACAAATTTTAATTACTCCAGGGATTGCCTTTTCTATAGTAAATTATTCAAAAATTCATTTTTTACTGTCTCAAATTTTAATTACGCCAGGGATTGCCTTTTCTATAGTAAATTATTCAACAAATAATTTTATACTGTCGCAAATTATAATTACGCCAGGGATTGCCTTTTCTATAGTAAATTACTCAAAAATTCATTTTTTACTGTCTCAAATTTTAATTACGCCAGGGATTGCCATTTCTATAGTAAATTATTCAAAAAATAATTTTATACTGTCGCAAATTATAATTACGCCAGGGATTGCCTTTTCTATAGTAAATTATTCAAAAAATAATTTTTTTCTGTCACAAATTTTAATTACGCCAGGGATTGCCTTTTCTATAGTAAATTATTCAAAAAGTAATTGTTTAGTGTCGCAAATTATAATTACGCCAGGGATTGCCTTTTCTATAAATTATTCAAAAAATAATATTTTACTGTCTCAAATTTTAAATACGCCAGGGATTGCCTTTTCTATAGTAAATTATTCAAAAAATAATTTTTTACTGTCGAAAATTTTAATTACGACAGGGATTGCCTTTTCTATAGTAAATTATTCAAAAATTCATTTTATACTGTCGCAAATTTTAAATACGCCAGGGATTGCCTTTTCTATAGTAAATTTTGCAAAAAATAATTGTTTAGTGTTGCAAATTTTAAATACGCCCGGGATTGCCTTTTCTATAGTAAATTATTCAAAAAATAATTTTTTACTTTCTCAAATTTTAATTACGCCAGGGATTGCCTTTTCTATAGTAAATTATTCAAAAAATAATTTTATACTGTCTCAAATTTTAATTACGCCAGGGATTGCCTTTTCTATAGTAAATTATTCAAAAAATAATTTTTTCTGTCACAAATTTTAATTACGCCAGGGATTGCCTTTTCTATAGTAAATTATTCAAAAAATAATTTTTTACTGTCGCAAATTTTAATTACGCCAGGGATTGCCTTTTCTATAGTAAATTATTCAAAAATTCATTTTATACTGTCGCAAATTATAATTACGCCAGGGATTGCCATTTCTATAGTAAATTATTCAAAAAATAATTTTTTCTGTCACAAATTTTAATTACGCCAGGGATGGCCTTTTCTATAGTAAATTATTCAAAAATTCATTTTTTACTGTCTCAAATTTTAATTACGCCAGGGATTGCCTTTTCTATAGTAAATTATTCAAAAATAATTTTATACTGTCGCAAATTATAATTACGCCAGGCATTGCCTTTTCTATAGTAAATTACTCAAAAATTCATTATTTACTGTCTCAAATTTTAATTACGCCAGGGATTGCCTTTTCTATAGTAAATTATTCAAAAAATAATTTTATACTGTCGCAAATTATAATTACGCCAGGGATTGCCTTTTCTATAGTAAATTATTCAAAAAATAATTTTATACTGTCGCAAATTATAATTACGCCAGGGATTGCCTTTCTATAGTAAATTTTGCAAAAAATAATTTTTTACTGTCTCAAATTTTAATTACGCCAGGGATTGCCTTTTCTATAGTAAATTATTCAAAAAATAATTGTTTAGTGTCGCAAATTATAATTACGCCAGGGATTGCCTTTTCTATAGTAAATTATTCAAAAAATAATTTTTTACTGTCTCAAATTTTAAATAAGCCAGGGATGGCCTTTTCTATAGTAAATTATTCAAAAATAATTTTTTACTGTCGCGAATTTTAATTACGCCAGGGATTGCCTTTTCTATAGTAAATTATTCAAAAATTCATTTTATACTGTCGCAAATTATAATTACGCCAGGGATTGCCTTTTCTATAGTAAATTATTCAAAAAATAATTTTTTCTGTCACAAATTTTAATTACGCCAGGGATTGCCTTTTCTATAGTAAATTATTCAAAAATTCATTTTTTACTGTCTCAAATTTTAATTACGCCAGGGTTTGCCTTTTCTATAGTAAATTATTCAAAAAATAATTTTATACTGTCGCAAATTATAATTACGCCAGGGATTGCCTTTTCTATAGTAAATTACTCAAAAATTCATTTTTTACTGTCTCAAATTTTAATTACGCCAGGGATTGCCTTTTCTATAGTAAATTATTCAAAAAATAATTTTATACTGTCGCAAATTATAATTACGCCAGGATTGCCTTTTCTATAGTAAATTATTCAAAAAATAATTTTTTCTGTCACAAATTTTAATTACGCCAGGGATTGCCTTTTCTATAGTAAATTATTCAAAAAATAATTGTTTAGTGTCGCAAATTATAATTACGCCAGGGATTGCCTTTTCTATAGTAAATTATTCAAAAAATAATTTTTTACTGTCTCAAATTTTAAATACGCCAGGGATTGCCTTTTCTATAGTAAATTATTCAAAAAATAATTTTTTACTGTCGCAAATTTTAATTACGCCAGGGATTGCCTTTTCTATATTAAATTATTCAAAAATTCTTTTTATACTGTCGCAAATTTTAAATACGCCAGGGATTGCCTTTTCTATAGTAAATTTTGCAAAAAATAATTGTTTAGTGTTGCAAATTTTAAATACGCCCGGGATTGCCTTTTCTATAGTAAATTATTCAAAAATAATTTTTTACTGTCTCAAATTTTAATTACGCCAGGGATTGCCTTTTCTATAGTAAATTATTCAAAAATAATTTTATACTGTCTCAAATTTTAATTACGCCAGGGATTGCCTTTTCTATAGTAAATTATTCAAAAAATTATTTTTTCTGTCTCAAATTTTAATTACGCCAGGGATTGCCTTTTCTATAGTAAATTTTGCAAAAAATAATTGTTTAGTGTCGCAATTCTAATTACGCCAGGGATTGCCTTTTCTATAGTAAATTTTGCAAAAAATAATTATTTAGTGTCGCAAATTTTAATTACGCCAGGGATTGCCTTTTCTATAGTAAATTATTCAAAAAATAATTTTTTAGTGTCGCAAATTTTAATTACGCCAGGGATTGCCTTTTCTATAGTAAATTATTCAAAAATTCATTTTTTCTGTCACAAATTTTAATTACGCTAGGGATTGCCTTTTCTATAGTTAATTTTGCAAAAAATAATTGTTTAGTGTCGCAAATTTTAATTACTCCAGGGATTGCCTTTTCTATAGTAAATTATTCAAAAAATAATTTTTTCTGTCACAAATTTTAATTACGCCAGGGATTGCCTTTTCTATAGTAAATTATTCAAAAATTCATTTTTTCTGTCACAAATTTTAATTACGCTAGGGATTGCCTTTTCTATAGTTAATTTTGCAAAAAATAATTGTTTAGTGTCGCAAATTTTAATTACTCCAGGGATTGCCTTTTCTATAGTAAATTATTCAAAAAATAATTTTTTCTGTCACAAATTTTAATTACGCCAGGGATTGCCTTTTCTATAGTAAATTATTCAAAAATTCATTTTTAACTGTCTCAAATTTTAATTACGCCAGGGATTGCCTTTTCTATAGTAAATTTTGCAAAAAATAATTGTTTAGTGTCGCAAATTTTAATTACGCCAGGAATTGCCTTTTCTATAGTAAATTTTGCAAAAAATAATTGTTTAGTGTTGCAAATTTTAAATACGCCCGGGATTGCCTTTTCTATAGTAAATTATTCAAAAAATAATTTTTTACTGTCTCAAATTTTAATTACGCCAGGGATTGCCTTTTCTATAGTAAATTATTCAAAAAATAATTTTATACTGTCTCAAATTTTAATTACGCCAGGGATTGCCTTTTCTATAGTAAATTATTCAAAAAATTATTTTTTCTGTCTCAAATTTTAATTACGCCAGGGATTGCCTTTTCTATAGTAAATTTTGCAAAAAATAATTGTTTAGTGTCGCAATTCTAATTACGCCAGGGATTGCCTTTTCTATAGTAAATTTTGCAAAAAATAATTATTTAGTGTCGCAAATTTTAATTACGCCAGGGATTGCCTTTTCTATAGTAAATTATTCAAAAAATAATTTTTTAGTGTCGCAAATTTTAATTACGCCAGGGATTGCCTTTTCTATAGTAAATTATTCAAAAATTCATTTTTTCTGTCACAAATTTTAATTACGCTAGGGATTGCCTTTTCTATAGTTAATTTTGCAAAAAATAATTGTTTAGTGTCGCAAATTTTAATTACTCCAGGGATTGCCTTTTCTATAGTAAATTATTCAAAAAATAATTTTTTCTGTCACAAATTTTAATTACGCCAGGGATTGCCTTTTCTATAGTAAATTATTCAAAAATTCATTTTTAACTGTCTCAAATTTTAATTACGCCAGGGATTGCCTTTTCTATAGTAAATTTTGCAAAAAATAATTGTTTAGTGTCGCAAATTTTAATTACGCCAGGGATTGCCTTTTCTATAGTAAATTATTCAAAAAATAATTTTTTCTGTCACAAATTTTAATTACGCCAGGAATTGCCTTTTCTATAGTAAATTATTCAAAAAATAATTTTTTACTGTCTCAAATTTTAATTACGCCAGGGATTGCCTTTTTCTATAGTAAATTTTGCAAAAAATAATGGTTTGGTGTCGCAAATTTTAATTACGCCAGGGATTGCCTTTTCTATAGTAAATTTTGCAAAAAATAATTGTTTAGTGTCGCAAATTTTAATTACGCCAGGGATTGCCATTTCTATAGTAAATTATTCAAAAAATAATTTGCTACTGTCGCAAATTTTAATTACGCCAGGGATTGCCTTTTCTATAGTAAATTATTCAAAAAATAATTTTTTACTGTCTCAAATTTTAATTACGCCAGGGATTTAATTTTCTATAGTAAATTTTGCAAAAAATAATTGTTTAGTGTCGCAAATTTTAATTACGCCAGGGATTGCCTTTTCTATAGTAAATTAATCAAAAAATAATTTTTTCTGTCAAAAATTTTAATTACGCCAGGGATTGCCTTTTCTATAGTAAATTATTCAAAAAATAATTTTTTACTGTCTCAAATTTTAATTACGCCAGGGATTGCCTTTTCTATAGTAAATTTTGCAAAAATTAATTTTATACTGTCGCAAATTATAATTACGCCAGGGATTGCCTTTTCTATAGTAAATTTTGCAAAAAATAATTTTTTACTGTTGCAAATTTTAAATACGCCAGGGATTGCCTTTTCTATAGTAAATTATTCAAAAATTAATTTTATACTGTCGCAATTTATAATTACGCCAGGGATTGCCTTTTCTATAGTAAATTATTCAAAAAATAATTTTTTACTGTCTCAAATTTTAATTACGCCAGGGATTGCCTTTTCTATAGTAAATTTTGCAAAAAATAATTGTTTAGTGTCGCAAATTTTAATTACGCCAGGGATTGCCTTTTCTATAGTAAATTATTCAAAAAATAATTTTTTAGTGTCGCAAATTTTAATTACGCCAGGGATTGCCTTTTCTATAGTAAATTATGCAAAAAATAATTTTTTACTATCGCAAATTTTAATTACGCCAGGGATTGCCTTTTCTATAGTAAATTATTCAAAAAATAATTTTTTACTGTCTCAAATTTTAATTACGCCAGGGATTTCCTTTTCTATAGTAAATTTTGCAAAAAATAATTGTTTAGTGTCGCAAATTTTAATTACGCCAGGGATTGCCTTTTCTATAGTAAATTATTCAAAAAATAATTTTTTCTGTCACAAATTTTAATTACGCCAGGGATTGCCTTTTCCATAGTAAATTATTCAAAAAATAATTTTTTTCTGTCTCAAATTTTAATTACGCCAGGGATTGCCTTTTCTATAGTAAATTATTCAAAAAATAATTGTTTAGTGTCGCAAATTTTAATTACGCCAGGGATTGCCTTTTCTATAGTAAATTTTGCAAAAAATAATTTTATACTGTCGCAAATTTTAATTACGCCAGGGATTGCCTTTTCTATAGTAAATTATTCAAAAAATAATTTTTTACTGTCTCAAATTTTAATTACGCCAGGGATTGCCTTTTCTATAGTAAATTATTCAAAAAATAATTTTATACTGTCTCAAATTTTAATTACGCCAGGGATTGCCTTTTCTATAGTAAATTTTGCAAAAAATAATTTTTTCTGTCACAAATTTTAATTACGCCAGGGATTGCCTTTTCTATAGTAAATTATTCAAAAAATAATTTTTTCTGTCACAAATTTTAATTACGCCAGGGATTGCCTTTTCTATAGTAAATTTTGCAAAAAATAATTGTTTAGTGTCTCAAATTTTAATTACGCCAGGGATTGCCTTTTCTATAGTAAATTATTCAAAAATTCATTTTTTACTGTCTCAAATTTTAATTACGCCAGGGATTGCCTTTTCTATAGTAAATTATTCAAAAAATAATTTTTTACTGTCTCAAATTTTAATTACGCCAGGGATTGCCTTTTCTATAGTAAATTATTCAAAAAATAATTGTTTAGTGTCGCAAATTTTAATTACGCCAGGGATTGCCTTTTCTATAGTAAATTATTCAAAAAATATTTTTTTCTGTCACAAATTTTAATTATGCCAGGGATTGCCTTTTCTATAGTAAATTTTGCAAAAACTAATTGTTTAGTGTCGCAAATTTTAATTACGCCAGGGATTACCTTTTCTATAGTAAATTATTCAAAAAATAATTTTATACTGTCGCAAATTTTAATTAGGCCAGGGATTGCCTTTTCTATAGTAAATTATTGGAAAAATAATTTTTTACTGTCTCAAATTTTAATTACGCCAGGGATTGCCTTTTCTATAGTAAATTTTGCAAAAAATAATTGTTTAGTGTCGCAAATTTTAATTACGCCAGGGATTGCCTTTTCTATAGTAAATTATTCAAAAATTCATTTTTTACTGTCTCAAATTTTAATTACGCCAGGGATTGCCTTTTCTATAGTAAATTATTCAAAAATTCATTTTTTACTGTCTCAAATTTTAATTACGTCAGGGATTGCCTTTTCTATAGTAAATTTTGCAAAAATTCATTTTATACTGTCGCAAATTTTAATTACGCCAGGGATTGCCTTTTCTATAGTAAATTATTCAAAAAATAATTTTATACTGTCGCAAATTATAATTACGCCAGGGATTGCCTTTTCTATAGTAAATTTTGCAAAAATAATTTTTTACTGTCTCGAATTTTAATTACGCCAGGGATTGCCTTTTCTATAGTAAATTATTCAAAAAATAATTTTTTACTGTCTCAAATTTTAATTACGCCAGGGATTGCCTTTTCTATAGTAAATTTTGCAAAAAATAATTGTTTAGTGTCGCAAATTTCAATTACGCCAGGGATTGCCTTTTCTATAGTAAATTATTCAAAAAATAATTTTTTACTGTCTCAAATTTTAATTACGCCAGGGATTGCCTTTTCTATAGTAAATTATTCAAAAAATAATTTTATACTGTCTCAAATTTTAATTACGCCAGGGATTGCCTTTTCTATAGTAAATTATTCAAAAAATAATTTTATACTGTCTCAAATTTTAATTACGCCAGGGATTGCCTTTTCTATAGTAAATTATTCAAAAAATAATTTTTTACTGTCGCAAATTTTAATTGCGCCAGGGATTGCCTTTTCTATAGTAAATTATTCAAAAAATAATTTTATACTGTCGCAAATTTTAATTAGGCCAGGGATTGCCTTTTCTATAGTAAATTATTCGAAAAATAATTTTTACTGTCTCAAATTTTAATTACGCCAGGGATTGCCTTTTCTATAGTAAATTTTGCAAAAAATAATTGTTTAGTGTCGCAAATTTTAATTACGCCAGGGATTGCCTTTTCTATAGTAAATTATTCAAAAAATAATTTTATACTGTCGCAAATTTTAATTACGACACGGATTGCCTTTTCTATAGTAAATTTTGCAAAAAATAATTGTTTAGTGTCTGAAATTTTAATTACCCCAGGGATTGCCTTTTCTATAGTAAATTATTCAAAAATTCATTTTTTACTGTCTCAAATTTTAATAACGCCAGGGATTGCCTCTTCTATAGTAAATTATTCAAAAATTCATTTTTTACTGTCGCAAATTTTAATTACGCCAGGGATTGCTTTTTCTATATTAAATTATTCAAAAAATAATTTTTTCTGTCACAAATTTTAATTACGCCAGGGATTGCCTTTTCTATAGTAAATTATTCAAAAAATAATTTTTTACTGTCTCAAATTTTAATTACGCCAGGGATTGCCTTTTCTATAGAAAGTTATTCAAAAAATAATTTTATACTGTCGCAAATTATAATTACGCCAGGGATTGCCTTTTCTATAGTAAATTATTCAAAAAATAATTTTTTACTGTCTCAAATTTTAAATACGCCAGAGATTGCCTTTTCTATAGTAAATTATTCAAAAAATAATTTTTTACTGTCGCAAATTTTAATTACGCCAGGGATTGCCTTTTCTATAGTAAATTTTGCAAGAAATAATTTTTTACTGTCTCAAATTTTAATTACGCCAGGGATTGCCTTTTCTATAGTAAATTTTGCAAAAATAATTTTTACTGTCTCAAATTTTAATTACGCCAGGGATTGCCTTTTCTATAGTAAATTATTCAAAAAATAATTTTTTCTGTCACAAATTTTAATTACGCCAGGGATTGCCTTTTCTATAGTAAATTATTCAAAAAATAATTTTTTACTGTCTCAAATTTTAAATACGCCAGGGATTGCCTTTTCTATAGTAAATTATTCAAAAAATAATTTTTTACTGTCTCAAATTTTAATTACGCCAGTGATTGCCTTTTCCATAGTAAATTATTCAAAAAATAATTTTTTACTGTCGCAAATTATAATTACGCCAGGGATTGCCTTTTCTATAGTAAATTATTCAAAAAATAATTGTTTAGTGTCGCAAATTTTAATTACGCCAGGGATTGCCTTTTCTATAGTAAATTTGGCAAAAAATAATTGTTTAGTGTCTCAAATTTTAAATACGCCAAGGATTGCCTTTTCTATAGTAAATTATTCAAAAATTCATTTTTTACTGTCGCAAATTATAATTACGCCAGGGATTGCCTTTTCTATAGTAAATTTTGCAAAAAATAATTTTTACTGTCTCAAATTTTAATTACGCCAAGGATTGCCTTTTCTATAGTAAATTTTGCAAAAAATAATTTTTACTGTCTCAAATTTTAATTACGCCAGGGATTGCCTTCTCTATAGTAAATTATTTTAAAAAAATAATTTTTTACTGTCTCAAATTTTAATTACGCCAGGGACTGCCTTTTCTATAGTAAATTTTGCAAAAAATAATTGTTTAGTGTCGCAAATTTTAATTACGCCAGGGATTGCCTTTTCTATAGTAAATTTTGCAAAAAATAATTGTTTAGTGTCGCAAATTTTAATTACGCCAGGGATTGCCTTTTCTATAGTAAATTATTCAAAAAATAATTTTTTACTGTCTCAAATTTTAATTACGCCAGGGATTGCCTTTTCTATAGTAAATTTTGCAAAAAATAATTTTTTACTGTTGCAAATTTTAAATACGCCAGGGATTGCCTTTTCTCTAGTAAATTTTGCAAAAAATAATTGTTTAGTGTAGCAAATTTTAATTACGCCAGGGATTGCCTTTTCTATAGTAAATTATTTAAAAATTCATTTTTTAGTGTCGCAAATTTTAATTACGCCAGGGATTGCCTTTTCTATAGTAAATTATTCAAAATATAATTTTATACTGTCTCAAATTTTAATTACGCCAGGGATTGCCTTTTCTATAGTAAATTTTGCAAAAAATAATTTTTTACTGTCGCAAATTTTAATTACGCCAGGGATTGCCTTTTCTATAGTAAATTATTCAAAAAATAATTTTTTACTGTCTCAAATTTTAATTACGCCAGGGATTGCCTTTTCTATAGTAAATTATTCAAAAAATAATTTTTTACTGTCGCAAATTATAATTACGCCAGGGATTGCCTTTTCTATAGTAAATTATTCAAAAAATAATTGTTTAGTGTCGCAAATTTTAATTACGCCAGGGATTGCCTTTTCTATAGTAAATTATTCAAAAATTCATTTTTTACTGTCTCAAATTTTAATTATGCCAGGGATAGCCTTTTCTATAGTCAATTTTGCAAAAATTAATTTTATACTGTCGCAAATTATAATTACGCCAGGGATTGCCATTTCTATAGTAAATTTTGCAAAAAATAATTTTTACTGTCACAAATTTTAATTACGCCAGGGATTGCCTTTTCTATAGTAAATTATTCAAAAAATATTTTTTTACAGTCTGAAATTTTAATTACGCCAGGGATTGCATTTTCTATAGTAAATTTTGCAAAAAATAATTGTTTAGTGTCGCAAATTTTAATTACGCCAGGGATTGCCTTTTCTATAGTAAATTATTCAAAAAATAATTTTTTGCTGTCTCAAATTTTAATTACGCCAGGGATTGCGTTTTCTATAGTAAATTTTGCAAAAAATAATTGTTTAGTGTCGCAAATTTTAATTACGCCAGGGATTGCCTTTTCTATAGTAAATTTTGCAAAAAATAATTTTTTACTGTTGCAAATTTTAAATACGCCACGGATTGACTTTTCTATAGTAAATTTTGCAAAAAATAATTTTTTACTGTCGCAAATTATAATTACGCCAGGGATTGCCTTTTCTATAGTAAATTTTCAAAAAATAATTGTTTAGTGTCGCAAATTTTAATTACGCCAGGGATTGCCTTTTCTATAGTAAATTATTCAAAAAATAATTTTTTACTGTCTCAAATTTTAATTACGCCAGGGATTGCCTTTTCTATAGTAAATTATTCAAAAAATAATTTTTTACTGTCTCAAATTTTAATTACGCCAGGGATTGCCTTTTCTATAGTAAATTTTGCAAAAAATAATTGTTTAGTGTCGCAAATTTTAATTACGCCAGGGATTGCCTTTTCTATAGTAAATTTTGCAAAAAATAATTGTTTAGTGTCTCAAATTTTAAATACGCCAGGGATTGCCTTTTCTATAGTAAATTATTCAAAAAATAATTTTTTACTGTCTAAAATTTTAATTACGCCAGGAATTGTCTTTTCTATAGTAAATTTTGCAAAAAATAATTTTTACTGTCTCAAATTTTAATTACGCCAGGTTTTGCCTTTTCTATAGTAAATTTTGCAAAAAATAATTGTTTAGTGTCTCAAATTTTTATTACGCCAGGGATTGCCTTTTCTATAGTAAATTTTGCAAAAAATAATTGTTTAGTGTCGCAAATTTTAATTACGCCAGGGATTGCCTTTTCTATAGTAAATTATTCAAAAAATAATTTTTTTACTGTCGCAAATTTTAATTACGCCAGGGATTGCCTTTTCTATAGTAAATTTTGCAAAAAATAATTTTTTACTGTCTCAAATTTTAATTACGCCAGGGATTGCCTTTTCTATAGTAAATTTTGCAAAAAATAATTTTTTACTGTCTCAAATTTTAATTACGCCAGGGATTGCCTTTTCTATAGTAAATTTTGCAAAAAATAATTTTTACTGTCTCAAATTTTAATTACGCCAGGGATTGCCTTTTCTATAGTAAATTTTGCAAAAAATAATTGTTTAGTGTCTCAAATTTTAATTACGCCAGGGATTGCCCTTTCTATAGTAAATTATTCAAAAAATAATTTTTTACTGTCTCAAATTTTAATTACGCCAGGGATTGCCTTTTCTATAGTAAATTATTCAAAAATTCATTTTTTTACTGTCTCAAATTTTAATTACGCCAGGGATTGCCTTTTGTATAGTAAATTTTGCAAAAAATAATTTTTTACTGTTGCAAATTTTAAATACGCCAGGGATTGCCTTTTCTATAGTTAATTTTGCAAAAAATAATTTTTTACTGTCGCAAATTATAATTACGCCAGGGATAGCCTTTTCTATAGTAAATTTTCAAAAAATAATTGTTTAGTGTCGCAAATTTTAATTACGCCAGGGATTGCCTTTTCTATAGTAAATTATTCAAAAAATAATTTTTTACTGTCTCAAATTTTAATTACGCCAGGGATTGCCTTTTCTATAGTAAATTATTCAAAAAATAATTTTTTACTGTCTCAAATTTTAATTACGCCAGGGATTGCCTTTTCTATAGTAAATTTTGCAAAAAATAATTGTTTAGTACGCCAGGGATTGCCTTTTCTATAGTAAATTATTCAAAAATTCATTTTTTACTGTTGCAAATTTTAAATACGCCAGGGATTGCCTTTTCTATAGTAAATTATTCAAAAAATAATTTTTACTGTCTCAAATTTTAATTACGCCAAGGATTGCCTTTTCTATAGTAAATAATTCAAAAATTCATTTTTTACTGTCTCAAATTTTAATTACGCCAGGGATTGCCTTTTCTATAGTAAATTTTGCAAAAATTAATTTTTTACTGTTGCAAATTTTAAATACGCCAGGGATTGCCTTTTCTATAGTAAATTATTCAAAAAATAATTTTTTACTGTCTCAAATTTTAATTACGCCAGGGATTGCCTTTTCTATAGTAAATTTTGCAAAAAATAATTGTTTAGTACGCCAGGGATTGCCTTTTCTATAGTAAATTATTCAAAAATTCATTTTTTACTGTTGCAAATTTTAAATACGCCAGGGATTGCCTTTTCTATAGTAAATTATTCAAAAAATAATTTTTTACTGTCTCAAATTTTAATTACGCCAGGGATTGCCTTTTCTATAGTAAATAATTCAAAAATTCATTTTTTACTGTCTCAAATTTTAATTACGCCAGGGATTGCCTTTTCTATAGTAAATTTTGCAAAAATTAATTTTTTACTGTTGCAAATTTTAAATACGCCAGGGATTGCCTTTTCTATAGTAAATTATTCAAAAAAGAATTTTTTACTGTCTCAAATTTTAATTACGCCAGGGATTGCCTTTTCTATAGTAAATTATTCAAAAATTCATTTTTACTGTCGCAAATTATAATTACGCCAAAGATTTCCTTTTCTATAGTGAATTATTCAAAAATTCATTTTTTACTGTTGCAAATTTTAATTACGCCAGGGATTGCCTTTTCTATAGTAAATTTTGCAAAAAATAATTTTATACTGTCGCAAATTTTAATTACGCCAGGGATTGCCTTTTCTATAGTAAATTTTGCAAAAAATAATTGTTTAGTGTCGCAAATTATAATTACGCCAGGGATTGCCTTTTCTATAGTAAATTTTGCAAAAAATAATTTTTTACTGTCTCAAATTTTAATTACGCCAGGGATTGCCTTTTCTATAGTAAATTATTCAAAAAATAATTCTTACTGTCTCAAATTTTAATTAAGCCAGGGCTTGCCTTTTCTATAGTAAATTATTCAAAAAATAATTTTTTACTGTCTCAAATTTTAATTACGCCAGGGATTGCCTTTTCTATAGTAAATTTTGCAAAAAATAATTTTTTACTGTCTCAAATTTTAATTACGCCAGGGATTGCCTTTTCTATAGTAAATTTTGCAAAAAATAATTTTTACTGTCTCAAATTTTAATTACGCCAGGGATTGCCTTTTCTATAGTAAATTTTGCAAAAAATAATTGTTTAGTGTCTCAAATTTTAATTACGCCAGGGATTGCCTTTTCTATAGTAAATTATTCAAAAAATAATTTTTTACTGTCTCAAATTTTAATTACGCCAGGGATTGCCTTTTCTATAGTAAATTATTCAAAAATTCATTTTTTACTGTCTCAAATTTTAATTACGCCAGGGATTGCCTTTTGTATAGTAAATTTTGCAAAAAATAATTTTTTACTGTTGCAAATTTTAAATACGCCAGGGATTGCCTTTTCTATAGTAAATTTTGCAAAAAATAATTTTTTACTGTCGCAAATTATAATTACGCCAGGGATTGCCTTTTCTATAGTAAATTTTCAAAAAATAATTGTTTAGTGTCGCAAATTTTAATTACGCCAGGGATTGCCTTTTCTATAGTAAATTATTCAAAAAATAATTTTTTACTGTCTCAAATTTTAATTACGCCAGGGATTGCCTTTTCTATAGTAAATTATTCAAAAATTCATTTTTTACTGTCTCAAATTTTAATTACGCCAGGGATTGCCTTTTCTATAGTAAATTTTGCAAAAAATAATTTTTTACTGTTGCAAATTTTAAATACGCCAGGGATTGCCTTTTCTATAGTAAATTTTGCAAAAAATAATTTTTTACTGTCGCAAATTATAATTACGCCAGGGATTGCCTTTTCTATAGTAAATTTTCAAAAAATAATTGTTTAGTGTCGCAAATTTTAATTACGCCAGGGATTGCCTTTTCTATAGTAAATTATTCAAAAAATAATTTTTTACTGTCTCAAATTTTAATTACGCCAGGGATTGCCTTTTCTATAGTAAATTATTCAAAAAATAATTTTTTACTGTCTCAAATTTTAATTACGCCAGGGATTGCCTTTTCTATAGTAAATTTTGCAAAAAATAATTGTTTAGTACGCCAGGGATTGCCTTTTCTATAGTAAATTATTCAAAAATTCATTTTTTACTGTTGCAAATTTTAAATACGCCAGGGATTGCCTTTTCTATAGTAAATTATTCAAAAAATAATTTTTACTGTCTCAAATTTTAATTACGCCAGGGATTGCCTTTTCTATAGTAAATAATTCAAAAATTCATTTTTTACTGTCTCAAATTTTAATTACGCCAGGGATTGCCTTTTCTATAGTAAATTTTGCAAAAATTAATTTTTTACTGTTGCAAATTTTAAATACGCCAGGGATTGCCTTTTCTATAGTAAATTATTCAAAAAATAATTTTTTACTGTCTCAAATTTTAATTACGCCAGGGATTGCCTTTTCTATAGTAAATTTTGCAAAAAATAATTGTTTAGTACGCCAGGGATTGCCTTTTCTATAGTAAATTATTCAAAAATTCATTTTTTACTGTTGCAAATTTTAAATACGCCAGGGATTGCCTTTTCTATAGTAAATTATTCAAAAAATAATTTTTACTGTCTCAAATTTTAATTACGCCAGGGATTGCCTTTTCTATAGTAAATAATTCAAAAATTCATTTTTTACTGTCTCAAATTTTAATTACGCCAGGGATTGCCTTTTCTATAGTAAATTTTGCAAAAATTAATTTTTTACTGTTGCAAATTTTAAATACGCCAGGGATTGCCTTTTCTATAGTAAATTATTCAAAAAAGAATTTTTTACTGTCTCAAATTTTAATTACGCCAGGGATTGCCTTTTCTATAGTAAATTATTCAAAAATTCATTTTTACTGTCGCAAATTATAATTACGCCAAAGATTTCCTTTTCTATAGTGAATTATTCAAAAATTCATTTTTTACTGTTGCAAATTTTAATTACGCCAGGGATTGCCTTTTCTATAGTAAATTTTGCAAAAAATAATTTTATACTGTCGCAAATTTTAATTACGCCAGGGATTGCCTTTTCTATAGTAAATTTTGAAAAAAATAATTGTTTAGTGTCGCAAATTATAATTACGCCAGGGATTGCCTTTTCTATAGTAAATTTTGCAAAAAATAATTTTTTACTGTCTCAAATTTTAATTACGCCAGGGATTGCCTTTTCTATAGTAAATTATTCAAAAAATAATTCTTACTGTCTCAAATTTTAATTAAGCCAGGGCTTGCCTTTTCTATAGTAAATTATTCAAAAAATAATTTTTTACTGTCTCAAATTTTAATTACGCCAGGGATTGCCTTTTCTATAGTAAATTTTGCAAAAAATAATTGTTTAGTGTCGCAAATTTTAATTACGCCAGGGATTGCCTTTTATATAGCAAATTTTGCAAAAAATTATTGTTTAGTGTCTCAAATTTTAAATACGCCAGGGATTGCCTTTTCTATAGTAAATTATTCAAAAATTCATTTTTTACTGTCGCAAATTATAATTACGCCAGGGATTGCCTTTTCTATAGTAAATTTTGCAAAAAATAATTTTTACTGTCTCAAATTTTAATTACGCCAGGGATTGCCTTTTCTATAGTAAATTTTGCAAAAAATAATTTTTACTGTCTCAAATTTTAATTACGCCAGGGATTGCCTTTTCTATAGTAAATTATTCAAAAAATAATTTTTTACTGACTCAAATTTTAATTACGCCAGGGATTGCCTTTTCTATAGTAATTTTCGCAAAAAATAATTGTTTAGTGTCGCAAATTTTAATTACGCCAGGGATTGCCTTTTCTATAGTAAATTATTCAAAAATTCATTTTTTACTGTTGCAAATTTTAATTACGCCAGGGATTGCCTTTTCTATAGTAAATTATTCAAAAAATAATTTTTTACTGTCTCAAATTTTAATTACGCCAGGAATTGCCTTTTCCATAGTAAATTTTGCAAAAAATAATTTTTTACTGTCTCAAATTTCAATTACGCCAGGGATTGCCTTTTCTATAGTAAATTATTCAAAAAATAATTCTTACTGTCTCAAATTTTAATTAAGCCAGGGCTTGCCTTTTCTATAGTAAATTATTCAAAAAATAATTTTTTACTGTCTCAAATTTTAATTACGCCAGGGATTGCCTTTTCTATAGTAAATTTTGCAAAAAATAATTGTATAGTACGCCAGGGATTGCCTTTTCTATAGTAAATTATTCAAAAATTCATTTTTTACTGTTGCAAATTTTAAATACGCCAGGGATTGCCTTTTCTATAGTAAATTATTCAAAAAATAATTTTTACTGTCTCAAATTTTAATTACGCCAGGGATTGCCTTTTGTATAGTAAATTTTGCAAAAAATAATTTTTTACTGTTGCAAATTTTAAATACGCCAGGGATTGCCTTTTCTATAGTTAATTTTGCAAAAAATAATTTTTTACTGTCGCAAATTATAATTACGCCAGGGATTGCCTTTTCTATAGTAAATTTTCAAAAAATAATTGTTTAGTGTCGCAAATTTTAATTACGCCAGGGATTGCCTTTTCTATAGTAAATTATTCAAAAAATAATTTTTTACTGTCTCAAATTTTAATTACGCCAGGGATTGCCTTTTCTATCGTAAATTATTCAAAAAATAATTTTTTACTGTCTCAAATTTTAATTACGCCAGGGATTGCCTTTTCTATAGTAAATTTTGCAAAAAATAATTGTTTAGTACGCCAGGGATTGCCTTTTCTATAGTAAATTATTCAAAAATTCATTTTTTACTGTTGCAAATTTTAAATACGCCAGGGATTGCCTTTTCTATAGTAAATTATTCAAAAAATAATTTTTACTGTCTCAAATTTTAATTACGCCAGGGATTGCCTTTTCTATAGTAAATAATTCAAAAATTCATTTTTTACTGTCTCAAATTTTAATTACGCCAGGGATTGCCTTTTCTATAATAAATTTTGCAAAAATTAATTTTTTACTGTTGCAAATTTTAAATACGCCAGGGATTGCCTTTTCTATAGTAAATTATTCAAAAAATAATTTTTTACTGTCTCAAATTTTAATTACGCCAGGGATTGCCTTTTCTATAGTAAATTTTGCAAAAAATAATTGTTTAGTACGCCAGGGATTGCCTTTTCTATAGTAAATTATTCAAAAATTCATTTTTTACTGTTGCAAATTTTAAATACGCCAGGGATTGCCTTTTCTATAGTAAATTATTCAAAAAATAATTTTTTACTGTCTCAAATTTTAATTACGCCAGGGATTGCCTTTTCTATAGTAAATAATTCAAAAATTCATTTTTTACTGTCTCAAATTTTAATTACGCCAGGGATTGCCTTTTCTATAGTAAATTTTGCAAAAATTAATTTTTTACTGTTGCAAATTTTAAATACGCCAGGGATTGCCTTTTCTATAGTAAATTATTCAAAAAAGAATTTTTTACTGTCTCAAATTTTAATTACGCCAGGGATTGCCTTTTCTATAGTAAATTATTCAAAAATTCATTTTTACTGTCGCAAATTATAATTACGCCAAAGATTTCCTTTTCTATAGTGAATTATTCAAAAATTCATTTTTTACTGTTGCAAATTTTAATTACGCCAGGGATTGCCTTTTCTATAGTAAATTTTGCAAAAAATAATTTTATACTGTCGCAAATTTTAATTACGCCAGGGATTGCCTTTTCTATAGTAAATTTTGCAAAAAATAATTGTTTAGTGTCGCAAATTATAATTACGCCAGGGATTGCCTTTTCTATAGTAAATTTTGCAAAAAATAATTTTTTATTGTCTCAAATTTTAATTACGCCAGGGATTGCCTTTCCTATAGTAAATTATTCAAAAAATAATTCTTACTGTCTCAAATTTTAATTAAGCCAGGGCTTGCCTTTTCTATAGTAAATTATTCAAAAAATAATTTTTTACTGTCTCAAATTTTAATTACGCCAGGGATTGCCTTTTCTATAGTAAATTTTGCAAAAAATAATTTTTTACTGTCTCAAATTTTAATTACGCCAGGGATTGCCTTTTCTATAGTAAATTATTCAAAAATTCATTTTTTACTGTCTCAAATTTTAATTACGCCAGGGATTGCCTTTTGTATAGTAAATTTTGCAAAAAATAATTTTTTACTGTTGCAAATTTTAAATACGCCAGGGATTGCCTTTTCTATAGTAAATTTTGCAAAAAATAATTTTTTACTGTCGCAAATTATAATTACGCCAGGGATTGCCTTTTCTATAGTAAATTTTCAAAAAATAATTGTTTAGTGTCGCAAATTTTAATTACGCCAGGGATTGCCTTTTCTATAGTAAATTATTCAAAAAATAATTTTTTACTGTCTCAAATTTTAATTACGCCAGGGATTGCCTTTTCTATAGTAAATTATTCAAAAAATAATTTTTTACTGTCTCAAATTTTAATTACGCCAGGGATTGCCTTTTCTATAGTAAATTTTGCAAAAAATAATTGTTTAGTACGCCAGGGATTGCCTTTTCTATAGTAAATTATTCAAAAATTCATTTTTTACTGTTGCAAATTTTAAATACGCCAGGGATTGCCTTTTCTATAGTAAATTATTCAAAAAATAATTTTTACTGTCTCAAATTTTAATTACGCCAGGGATTGCCTTTTCTATAGTAAATAATTCAAAAATTCATTTTTTACTGTCTCAAATTTTAATTACGCCAGGGATTGCCTTTTCTATAGTAAATTTTGCAAAAATTAATTTTTTACTGTTGCAAATTTTAAATACGCCAGGGATTGCCTTTTCTATAGTAAATTATTCAAAAAATAATTTTTTACTGTCTCAAATTTTAATTACGCCAGGGATTGCCTTTTCTATAGTAAATTTTGCAAAAAATAATTGTTTAGTACGCCAGGGATTGCCTTTTCTATAGTAAATTATTCAAAAATTCATTTTTTACTGTTGCAAATTTTAAATACGCCAGGGATTGCCTTTTCTATAGTAAATTATTCAAAAAATAATTTTTACTGTCTCAAATTTTAATTACGCCAGGGATTGCCTTTTCTATAGTAAATAATTCAAAAATTCATTTTTTACTGTCTCAAATTTTAATTACGCCAGGGATTGCCTTTTCTATAGTAAATTTTGCAAAAATTAATTTTTTACTGTTGCAAATTTTAAATACGCCAGGGATTGCCTTTTCTATAGTAAATTATTCAAAAAAGAATTTTTTACTGTCTCAAATTTTAATTACGCCAGGGATTGCCTTTTCTATAGTAAATTATTCAAAAATTCATTTTTACTGTCGCAAATTATAATTACGCCAAAGATTTCCTTTTCTATAGTGAATTATTCAAAAATTCATTTTTTACTGTTGCAAATTTTAATTACGCCAGGGATTGCCTTTTCTATAGTAAATTTTGCAAAAAATAATTTTATACTGTCGCAAATTTTAATTACGCCAGGGATTGCCTTTTCTATAGTAAATTTTGAAAAAAATAATTGTTTAGTGTCGCAAATTATAATTACGCCAGGGATTGCCTTTTCTATAGTAAATTTTGCAAAAAATAATTTTTTACTGTCTCAAATTTTAATTACGCCAGGGCTTGCCTTTTCTATAGTAAATTATTCAAAAAATAATTCTTACTGTCTCAAATTTTAATTAAGCCAGGGCTTGCCTTTTCTATAGTAAATTATTCAAAAAATAATTTTTTACTGTCTCAAATTTTAATTACGCCAGGGATTGCCTTTTCTATAGTAAATTTTGCAAAAAATAATTGTTTAGTGTCGCAAATTTTAATTACGCCAGGGATTGCCTTTTATATAGCAAATTTTGCAAAAAATTATTGTTTAGTGTCTCAAATTTTAAATACGCCAGGGATTGCCTTTTCTATAGTAAATTATTCAAAAATTTATTTTTTACTGTCGCAAATTATAATTACGCCAGGGATTGCCTTTTCTATAGTAAATTTTGCAAAAAATAATTTTTACTGTCTCAAATTTTAATTACGCCAGGGATTGCCTTTTCTATAGTAAATTTTGCAAAAAATAATTTTTACTGTCTCAAATTTTAATTACGCCAGGGATTGCCTTTTCTATAGTAAATTATTCAAAAAATAATTTTTTATTAACTCAAATTTTAATTACGCCAGGGATTGCCTTTTCTATAGTAATTTTCGCAAAAAATAATTGTTTAGTGTCGCAAATTTTAATTACGCCAGGGATTGCCTTTTCTATAGTAAATTATTCAAAAATTCATTTTTTACTGTTGCAAATTTTAATTACGCCAGGGATTGCCTTTTCTATAGTAAATTATTCAAAAAATAATTTTTTACTGTCTCAAATTTTAATTACGCCAGGAATTGCCTTTTCCATAGTAAATTTTGCAAAAAATAATTTTTTACTGTCTCAAATTTTAATTACGCCAGGGATTGCCTTTTCTATAGTAAATTATTCAAAAAATAATTCTTACTGTCTCAAATTTTAATTAAGCCAGGGCTTGCCTTTTCTATAGTAAATTATTCAAAAAATAATTTTTTACTGTCTCAAATTTTAATTACGCCAGGGATTGCCTTTTCTATAGTAAATTTTGCAAAAAATAATTGTTTAGTGTCGCAAATTTTAATTACGCCAGGGATTGCCCTTTATATAGTAAATTTTGCAAAAAATAATTGTTTAGTGTCTCAAATTTTAAATACGCCAGGGATTGCCTTTTCTATAGTAAATTATTCAAAAATTCATTTTTTACTGTCGCAAATTATAATTACGCCAGGGATTGCCTTTTCTATAGTAAATTTTGCAAAAAATAATTTTTACTGTCTCAAATTTTAATTACGCCAGGGATTGCCTTTTCTATAGTAAATTTTGCAAAAAATAATTTTTACTGTCTCAAATTTTAATTACGCCAGGGATTGCCTTTTCTATAGTAAATTATTCAAAAAATAATTTTTTACTGACTCAAATTTTAATTACGCCAGGGATTGCCTTTTCTATAGTAATTTTCGCAAAAAATAATTGTTTAGTGTCGCAAATTTTAATTACGCCAGGGATTGCCTTTTCTATAGTAAATTATTCAAAAATTCATTTTTTACTGTTGCAAATTTTAATTACGCCAGGGATTGCCTTTTCTATAGTAAATTATTCAAAAAATAATTTTTGCTGTCTCAAATTTTAATTACGCCAGGGATTGCCTTTTCCATAGTAAATTTTGCAAAAAATAATTTTTACTGTCTCAAATTTTAATTACGCCAGGGATTGCCTTTTCTATAGTAAATTATTCAAAAAATAATTTTTTACTGTCTCAAATTTTAACTACGCCAGGGATTGCCTTTTCTATAGTAAATTTTGCAAAAAATAATTGTTTAGTGTCTCAAATTTTAAATACGCCAGGGATTGCCTTTTCTATAGTAAATTATTCAAAAAATAATTTTATACTGTCGCAAATTTTTATTACGCCAGGGATTGCCTTTTCTATAGTAAATTATTCAAAAAATCATTTTTTACTGTCTCAAATTTTAATTACGCCAGGGATTGCCTTTTCTATAGTAAATTTTGCAAAAATTAATTTTATACTGTCGCAAATTATAATTACGCCCGGGATTGCCTTTTCTATATTAAATTTTGCAAAAAATAATTTTTACTGTCACAAATTTTAATTACGCCAGGGATTGCCTTTTCTATAGTAAATTATTCAAAAAATAATTTTTTACTGTCTCAAATTTTAATTACGCCAGGGATTGCCTTTTCTATAGTAAATTTTGCAAAAATTAATTTTATACTGTCGCAAATTTTAATTACGCCAGGGATTGCCTTTTCTATAGTAAATTATTCAAAAAATAATTTTATACTGTCGCAAATTTTAATTACGCCAGGGATTGCCTTTTCTATAGTAAATTTTGCAAAAAATAATTTTTTACTGTCTCAAATTTTAAATACGCCAGGGATTGCCTTTTCTATAGTAAATTTTGCAAAAAATAATTGTTTAGTGTCGCAAATTTTAATTACGCCAGGGATTGCCTTTTCTATAGTAAATTATTCAAAAATTCATTTTTTACTGTCTCAAATTTTAATTACACCAGGGATTGCCTTTTGTATAGTAAATTATTCAAAAATTCATTTTTTACTGTCTCAAATTTTAATTACGCCAGGGATTGCCTTTTCTATAGTATATTATTCAAAAAATAATTTTTTACTGTCTCAAATTTTAATTACGCCAAGGATTGCCTTTTCTATAGTAAATTTTGCAAAAATTAATTTTATACTGTCGCAAATTATAATTACGCCAGGGGTTGCCTTTTCTATAGTAAATTATTCAAAAATAAATTTTTTACTGTCGCAAATTTTAATTACGCCAGGGTTTGCCTTTTCTATAGTAAATTATTCAAAATTCATTTTTTACTGTCTCAAATTTTAATTACGCCAGGGATTGCCTTTTGTATAGTAAATTATTCAAAAATTCATTTTTTACTGTCTCAAATTTCAATTACGCCAGGGATTGCCTTTTCTATAGTAAATTATTCAAAAAATAATTTTTTACTGTCTCAAATTTTAATTACGCCAGGGATTGCCTTTTCTATAGTAAATTTTGCAAAAATTAATTTTATACTGTCGCAAATTATAATTACGCCAGGGATTGCCTTTTCTATAGTAAATTTTGCAAAAAATAATTGTTTAGTGTCGCAAATTTTAATTACGCCAGGGATTGCCGTTTCTATAGTAAATTATTCAAAAAATAATTTTTTACTGTTGCAAATTTTAAATACGCCAGGGATTACCTTTTGTATAGTAAATTATTCAAAAAATAATTTTTTACTGTCGCAAATTTTAATTACGCCAGGGATTGCCTTTTCTATAGTAAATTATTCAAAAAATAATTTTTTACTGTCTCAAATTTTAATTACGCCAGGTATTGCCTTTTCTATAGTAAATTTTGCAAAAAAATAATTTTTTACTGTCTCAAATTTTAATTACGCCAGGGATTGCCTTTTCTATAGTAAATTATTCAAAAAATAATTTTTTACTGTCTCAAATTTTAAATACGCCAGGGATTGCCTTTTCTATAGTAAATTTTGCAAAAAATAATTGTTTAGTGTCGCAAATTTTAATTACGCCAGGGATTGCCTTTTCTATAGTAAATTATTCAAAAAATAATTTTTTACTGTCTCAAATTTTAATTACGCCAGGGATTGCTTTTCTATAGTAAATTATTCAAAAAATAATTTTATACTGTAGCAAATTTTAAATACGCCAGGGATTGCCTTTTCTATAGTAAATTTTGCAAAAAATAATTGTTTAGTGTCTCAAATTTTAATTACGCCAGGGATTGCCTTTTCTATAGTAAATTTTGCAAAAAATAATTGTTTAGTGTCGCAAATTTTAATTACGCCAGGGATTGCCTTTTCTATAGTAAATTATTCAAAAAATAATTTTTTACTGTCTCAAATTTTAATTACGCCAGGGATTGCCTTTTCTATAGTAAATTATTCAAAAAATAATTTCTTACTGTCTCAAATTTTAATTACGCCAGGGATTGCCTTTTCTATAGTAAATTATTCAAAAAATAATTTTTTACTGTCTCAAATTTTAATTACGCCAGGGATTGCCTTTTCTATAGTAAATTTTGCAAAAAATAATTTTTTACTGTCTCAAATTTTAATTACGCCAGGGATTGCCTTTTCTATAGTAAATTATTCAAAAATTCATTTTTTACTGTCTCAAATTTTAATTACGCCAGGGATTGCCTTTTCTATAGTAAATTATTCAAAAAATAATTTTTTACTGTCTCAAATTTTAATTACGCCAGGGATTGCCTTTTCTATAGTAAATTTTGCAAAAATTAATTTTATACTGTCGCAAATTATAATTACGCCAGGGATTGCCTTTTCTATAGTAAATTTTGCAAAAAATAATTCTTTAGTGTCGCAAATTTTAATTACGCCAGGGATTACCTTTTGTATAGTAAATTATTCAAAAAATAATTTTTTACTGTCGCAAATTTTAATTACGCCAGGGATTGCCTTTTCTATAGTAAATTATTCAAAAAATAATTTTTTACTGTCTCAAATTTTAATTACGCCAGGGATTGCCTTTTCTATAGTAAATTTTGCAAAAATTAATTTTATACTGTCGCAAATTATAATTACGCCAGGGATTGCCTTTTCTATAGTAAATTATTCAAAAAATAATTTTTTACTGTTGCAAATTTTAAATACGCCAGGGATTACCTTTTGTATAGTAAATTATTCAAAAAATAATTTTTTACTGTCGCAAATTTTAATTACGCCAGGGATTGCCTTTTCTATAGTAAATTATTCAAAAAATAATTTTTTACTGTCTCAAATTTTAATTACGCCAGGGATTGCCTTTTCTATAGTAAATTATTCAAAAAATAATTTTTTACTGTCTCAAATTTTAAATACGCCAGGGATTGCCTTTTCTATAGTAAATTTTGCAAAAAATAATTGTTTATTGTCGCAAATTTTAATTACGCCAGGGATTGCCTTTTCTATAGTAAATTATTCAAAAAATAATTTTTTACTGTCTCAAATTTTAATTACGCCAGGGATTGCCTTTTCTATAGTAAATTATTCAAAAAATAATTTTATACTGTAGCAAATTTTAAATACGCCAGGGATTGCCTTTTCTATAGTAAATTTTGCAAAAAATAATTGTTTAGTGTCTCAAATTTTAATTACGCCAGGGATTGCCTTTTCTATAGTAAATTTTGCAAAAAATAATTGTTTAGTGTCGCAAATTTTAATTACGCCAGGGATTGCCTTTTCTATAGTAAATTATTCAAAAAATAATTTTTTACTGTCTCAAATTTTAATTACGCCAGGGATTGCCTTTTCTATAGTAAATTATTCAAAAAATAATTTCTTACTGTCTCAAATTTTAATTACGCCAGGGATTGCCTTTTCTATAGTAAATTATTCAAAAAATAATTTTTTACTGTCTCAAATTTTAATTACGCCAGGGATTGCCTTTTCTATAGTAAATTTTGCAAAAAATAATTTTTTACTGTCTCAAATTTTAACTACGCCAGGGATTGCCTTTTCTATAGTAAATTATTCAAAAATTCATTTTTTACTGTCTCAAATTTTAATTACGCCAGAGATTGCCTTTTGTATAGTAAATTTTGCAAAAAATAATTTTTTACTGTTGCAAATTTTAAATACGCCAGGGATTGCCTTTTGTATAGTAAATTATTCAAAAAATAATTTTTTACTGTCGCAAATTTTAATTACGCCAAGGATTGCCTTTTCTGTAGTAAATTATTCAAAAAATAATTTTTTACTGTCTCAAATATTAATTACGCCAGGGATTGCCTTTTCTATAGTAAATTTTGCAAATAATAATTGTTTAGTGTCGCAAATTTTAAGTACGCCAGGGATTGCCTTTTCTATAGTAAATTATTCAAAAAATAATTTTTTACTGTCGCAAATTTTAATTACGCCAGGGATTGCCTTTTCTATAGTAAATTACTCAAAAAATAATTTTTTACAGTCTCAAATTTTAATTACGCCAGGGATTGCCTTTTCTATAGTAAATTATTCAAAAAATAATTTTTTACTGTCTCAAATTTTAAATACGCCAGGGATTGCCTTTTCTATAGTAAATTTTGCAAAAAATAATTGTTTAGTGTCGCAAATTTTAATTACGCCAGGGATTGCCTTTTCTATAGTAAATTATTCAAAAAATAATTTTTTACTGTCTCAAATTTTAATTACGCCAGGGATTGCCTTTTCTATAGTAAATTATTCAAAAAATAATTTTATACTGTAGCAAATTTTAAATACGCCAGGGATTGCCTTTTCTATAGTAAATTTTGCAAAAAATAATTGTTTAGTGTCTCAAATTTTAATTACGCCAGGGATTGCCTTTTCTATAGTAAATTTTGCAAAAAATAATTGTTTAGTGTCGCAAATTTTAATTACGCCAGGGATTGCCTTTTCTATAGTAAATTATTCAAAAAATAATTTTTTACTGTCTCAAATTTTAATTACGCCAGGGATTGCCTTTTCTATAGTAAATTATTCAAAAAATAATTTCTTACTGTCTCAAATTTTAATTACGCCAGGGATTGCCTTTTCTATAGTAAATTTTGCAAAAATTAATTTTATACTGTCGCAAATTATAATTACGCCAGGGATTGCCTTTTCTATAGTAAATTTTGCAAAAAATAATTGTTTAGTGTCGCAAATTTTAATTACGCCAGGGATTACCTTTTGTATAGTAAATTATTCAAAAAATAATTTTTTACTGTCGCAAATTTTAATTACGCCAGGGATTGCCTTTTCTATAGTAAATTATTCAAAAAATAATTTTTTACTGTCTCAAATTTTAATTACGCCAGGGATTGCCTTTTCTATAGTAAATTTTGCAAAAATTAATTTTATACTGTCGCAAATTATAATTACGCCAGGGATTGCCTTTTCTATAGTAAATTATTCAAAAAATAATTTTTTACTGTTGCAAATTTTAAATACGCCAGGGATTACCTTTTGTATAGTAAATTATTCAAAAAATAATTTTTTACTGTCGCAAATTTTAATTACGCCAGGGATTGCCTTTTCTATAGTAAATTATTCAAAAAATAATTTTTTACTGTCTCAAATTTTAATTACGCCAGGGATTGCCTTTTCTATAGTAAATTTTGCAAAAAAATAATTTTTTACTGTCTCAAATTTTAATTACGCCAGGGATTGCCTTTTCTATAGTAAATTATTCAAAAAATAATTTTTTACTGTCTCAAATTTTAAATACGCCAGGGATTGCCTTTTCTATAGTAAATTTTGCAAAAAATAATTGTTTAGTGTCGCAAATTTTAATTACGCCAGGGATTGCCTTTTCTATAGTAAATTATTCAAAAAATAATTTTTTACTGTCTCAAATTTTAATTACGCCAGGGATTGCCTTTTCTATAGTAAATTATTCAAAAAATAATTTTATACTGTAGCAAATTTTAAATACGCCAGGGATTGCCTTTTCTGTAGTAAATTTTGCAAAAAATAATTGTTTAGTGTCTCAAATTTTAATTACGCCAGGGATTGCCTTTTCTATAGTAAATTTTGCAAAAAATAATTGTTTAGTGTCGCAAATTTTAATTACGCCAGGGATTGCCTTTTCTATAGTAAATTATTCAAAAAATAATTTTTTACTGTCTCAAATTTTAATTACGCCAGGGATTGCCTTTTCTATAGTAAATTATTCAAAAAATAATTTCTTACTGTCTCAAATTTTAATTACGCCAGGGATTGCCTTTTCTATAGTAAATTATTCAAAAAATAATTTTTTACTGTCTCAAATTTTAATTACGCCAGGGATTGCCTTTTCTATAGTAAATTTTGCAAAAAATAATTTTTTACTGTCTCAAATTTTAATTACGCCAGGGATTGCCTTTTCTATAGTAAATTATTCAAAAATTCATTTTTTACTGTCTCAAATTTTAATTACGCCAGAGATTGCCTTCTTTATAGTAAATTTTGCAAAAAATAATTTTTTACTGTTGCAAATTTTAAATACGCCAGGGATTGCCTTTTGTATAGTAAATTATTCAAAAAATAATTTTTTACTGTCGCAAATTTTAATTACGCCAAGGATTGCCTTTTCTGTAGTAAATTATTCAAAAAATAATTTTTTACTGTCTCAAATATTAATTATGCCAGGGATTGCCTTTTCTATAGTAAATTTTGCAAAAAATAATTGTTTAGTGTCGCAAATTTTAAGTACGCCAGGGATTGCCTTTTCTATAGTAAATTATTCAAAAAATAATTTTTTACTGTCGCAAATTTTAATTACGCCATTGATTGCCTTTTCTATAGTAAATTATTCAAAAAATAATTTTTTACAGTCTCAAATTTTAATTACGCCAGGGATTGCCTTTTCTATAGTAAATTTTGCAAAAAATAATTTTTTACTGTCGCAATTTTTAATTACGCCAGGGATTGCCTTTTCTATAGTAAATTATTCAAAAAATAATTTTTTACTGTCTCAAATTTTAATTACGCCAGGGATTGCCTTTTCTATAGTAAATTTTGCAAAAAATAATTGTTTAGTGTCGCAAATTTTAATTACGCCAGGGATTGCCTTTTCTTTAGTAAATTTTGCAAAAAATAATTTTTTACTGTCTCAAATAAATTTTAATTACGCCAGGGATTGCCTTTTCTATAGTAAATTATTCAAAAAATAATTTTTTACTGTCTCAAATTTTAATTACGCCAGGGATTGTCTTTTCTATAGTAAATTATTCAAAAAATAATTTTTTACTGTCTCAAATTTTAATTACGCCAGGGATTGCCTTTTCTATAGTAAATTTTGCAAAAAAATAATTTTTTACTGTCTCAAATTTTAATTACGCCACGGATTGCCTTTTCTATAGTAAATTATTCAAAAAATAATTTTTTACTGTCTCAAATTTTAAATACGCCAGGGATTGCCTTTTCTATAGTAAATTTTGCAAAAAATAATTGTTTAGTGTCGCAAATTTTAATTACGCCAGGGATTGCCTTTTCTATAGTAAATTATTCAAAAAATAATTTTTTACTGTCTCAAATTTTAATTACGCCAGGGATTGCCTTTTCTATAGTAAATTATTCAAAAAATAATTTTATACTGTAGTAAATTTTAAATACGCCAGGGATTGCCTTTTCTATAGTAAATTTTGCAAAAAATAATTGTTTAGTGTCTCAAATTTTAATTACGCCAGGGATTGCCTTTTCTATAGTAAATTTTGCAAAAAATAATTGTTTAGTGTCGCAAATTTTAATTACGCCAGGGATTGCCTTTTCTATAGTAAATTATTCAAAAAATAATTTTTTACTGTCTCAAATTTTAATTACGCCAGGGATTGCCTTTTCTATAGTAAATTATTCAAAAAATAATTTCTTACTGTCTCAAATTTTAATTACGCCAGGGATTGCCTTTTCTATAGTAAATTTTGCAAAAATTAATTTTATACTGTCGCAAATTATAATTACGCCAGGGATTGCCTTTTCTATAGTAAATTTTGCAAAAAATAATTGTTTAGTGTCGCAAATTTTAATTACGCCATGGATTACCTTTTGTATAGTAAATTATTCAAAAAATAATTTTTTACTGTCGCAAATTTTAATTACGCCAGGGATTGCCTTTTCTATAGTAAATTATTCAAAAAATAATTTTTTACTGTCTCAAATTTTAATTACGCCAGGGATTGCCTTTTCTATAGTAAATTTTGCAAAAATTAATTTTATACTGTCGCAAATTATAATTACGCCAGGGATTGCCTTTTCTATAGTAAATTATTCAAAAAATAATTTTTTACTGTTGCAAATTTTAAATACGCCAGGGATTACCTTTTGTATAGTAAATTATTCAAAAAATAATTTTTTACTGTCGCAAATTTTAATTACGCCAGGGATTGCCTTTTCTATAGTAAATTATTCAAAAAATAATTTTTTACAGTCTCAAATTTTAATTACGCCAGGGATTGCCTTTTCTATAGTAAATTTTGCAAAAAAATAATTTTTTACTGTCTCAAATTTTAATTACGCCAGGGATTGCCTTTTCTATAGTAAATTATTCAAAAAATAATTTTTTACTGTCTCAAATTTTAAATACGCCAGGGATTGCCTTTTCTATTGTAAATTTTGCAAAAAATAATTGTTTAGTGTCGCAAATTTTAATTACGCCAGGGATTGCCTTTTCTATAGTAAATTATTCAAAAAATAATTTTTTACTGTCTCAAATTTTAATTACGCCAGGGATTGCCTTTTCTATAGTAAATTATTCAAAAAATAATTTTATACTGTAGCAAATTTTAAATACGCCAGGGATTGCCTTTTCTATAGTAAATTTTGCAAAAAATAATTGTTTAGTGTCTCAAATTTTAATTACGCCAGGGATTGCCTTTTCTATAGTAAATTTTGCAAAAAATAATTGTTTAGTGTCGCAAATTTTAATTACGCCAGGGATTGCCTTTTCTATAGTAAATTATTCAAAAAATAATTTTTTACTGTCTCAAATTTTAATTACGCCAGGGATTGCCTTTTCTATAGTAAATTATTCAAAAAATAATTTCTTACTGTCTCAAATTTTAATTACGCCAGGGATTGCCTTTTCTATAGTAAATTATTCAAAAAATAATTTTTTACTGTCTCAAATTTTAATTACGCCAGGGATTGCCTTTTCTATAGTAAATTTTGCAAAAAATAATTTTTTACTGTCTCAAATTTTAATTACGCCAGGGATTGCCTTTTCTATAGTAAATTATTCAAAAATTCATTTTTTACTGTCTCAAATTTTAATTACGCCAGAGATTGCCTTTTGTATAGTAAATTTTGCAAAAAATAATTTTTTACTGTTGCAAATTTTAAAAACGCCAGGATTGCCTTTTGTATAGTAAATTATTCAAAAAATAATTTTTTACTGTCGCAAATTTTAATTACGCCAAGGATTGCCTTTTCTGTAGTAAATTATTCAAAAAATAATTTTTTACTGTCTCAAATATTAATTACGCCAGGGATTGCCTTTTCTATAGTAAATTTTGCAAAAAATAATTGTTTAGTGTCGCAAATTTTAATTACGCCAGGGATTGCCTTTTCTATAGTAAATTATTCAAAAAATAATTTTTTACTGTCGCAAATTTTAATTACGCCAGGGATTGCCTTTTCTATAGTAAATTATTCAAAAAATAATTTTTTACAGTCTCAAATTTTAATTACGCCAGGGATTGCCTTTTCTATAGTAAATTTTGCAAAAAATAATTTTTTACTGTCGCAAATTTTAATTACGCCAGGGGATTGTCTTTTCTATAGTAAATTATTCAAAAAATAATTTTTTACTGTCTCAAATTTTAATTACGCCAGGGATTGCCTTTTCTATAGTAAATTTTGCAAAAAATAATTGTTTAGTGTCGCAAATTTTAATTACGTCAGGGATTGCCTTTTCTTTAGTAAATTTTGCAAAAAATAATTTTTTACTGTCTCAAATAAATTTTAATTACGCCAGGGATTGCCTTTTCTATAGTAAATTATTCAAAAAATAATTTTTTTACTGTCTCAAATTTTAATTACGCCAGGGATTGTCTTTTCTATAGTAAATTATTCAAAAAATAATTTTTTACTGTCTCAAATTTTAATTACGCCAGGGATTGCCTTTTCTATAGTAAATTTTGCAAAAAAATAATTTTTTACTGTCTCAAATTTTAATTACGCCAGGGATTGCCTTTTCTATAGTAAATTATTCAAAAAATAATTTTTTACTGTCTCAAATTTTAAATACGCCAGGGATTGCCTTTTCTATAGTAAATTTTGCAAAAAATAATTGTTTAGTGTCGCAAATTTTAATTACGCCAGGGATTGCCTTTTCTATAGTAAATTATTCAAAAAATAATTTTTTACTGTCTCAAATTTTAATTACGCCAGGGATTGCCTTTTCTATAGTAAATTATTCAAAAAATAATTTTATACTGTAGCAAATTTTAAATACGCCAGGGATTGCCTTTTCTATAGTAAATTTTGCAAAAAATAATTGTTTAGTGTCTCAAATTTTAATTACGCCAGGGATTGCCTTTTCTATAGTAAATTTTGCAAAAAATAATTGTTTAGTGTCGCAAATTTTAATTACGCCAGGGATTGCCTTTTCTATAGTAAATTATTCAAAAAATAATTTTTTACTGTCTCAAATTTTAATTACGCCAGGGATTGCCTTTTCTATAGTAAATTATTCAAAAAATAATTTCTTACTGTCTCAAATTTTAATTACGCCAGGGATTGCCTTTTCTATAGTAAATTATTCAAAAAATAATTTTTTACTGTCTCAAATTTTAATTACGCCAGGGATTGCCTTTTCTATAGTAAATTTTGCAAAAAATAATTTTTTACTGTCTCAAATTTTAATTACGCCAGGGATTGCCTTTTCTATAGTAAATTATTCAAAAATTCATTTTTTACTGTCTCAAATTTTAATTACGCCAGAGATTGCCTTCTGTATAGTAAATTTTGCAAAAAATAATTTTTTACTGTTGCAAATTTTAAATACGCCAGGGATTGCCTTTTGTATAGTAAATTATTCAAAAAATAATTTTTTACTGTCGCAAATTTTAATTACGCCAAGGATTGCCTTTTCTGTAGTAAATTATTCAAAAAATAATTTTTTACTGTCTCAAATATTAATTATGCCAGGGATTGCCTTTTCTATAGTAAATTTTGCAAAAAATAATTGTTTAGTGTCGCAAATTTTAAGTACGCCAGGGATTGCCTTTTCTATAGTAAATTATTCAAAAATAATTTTTTACTGTCGCAAATTTTAATTACGCCAGGGATTGCCTTTTCTATAGTAAATTATTCAAAAAATAATTTTTTACAGTCTCAAATTTTAATTACGCCAGGGATTGCCTTTTCTATAGTAAATTTTGCAAAAAATAATTTTTTACTGTCGCAATTTTTAATTACGCCAGGGATTGCCTTTTCTATAGTAAATTATTCAAAAAATAATTTTTTACTGTCTCAAATTTTAATTACGCCAGGGATTGCCTTTTCTATAGTAAATTTTGCAAAAAATAATTGTTTAGTGTCGCAAATTTTAATTACGCCAGGGATTGCCTTTTCTTTAGTAAATTTTGCAAAAAATAATTTTTTACTGTCTCAAATAAATTTTAATTACGCCAGGGATTGCCTTTTCTATAGTAAATTATTCAAAAAATAATTTTTTACTGTCTCAAATTTTAATTACGCCAGGGATTGTCTTTTCTATAGTAAATTATTCAAAAAATAATTTTTTACTGTCTCAAATTTTAATTACGCCAGGGATTGCCTTTTCTATAGTAAATTTTGCAAAAAAATAATTTTTTACTGTCTCAAATTTTAATTACGCCACGGATTGCCTTTTCTATAGTAAATTATTCAAAAAATAATTTTTTACTGTCTCAAATTTTAAATACGCCAGGGATTGCCTTTTCTATAGTAAATTTTGCAAAAAATAATTGTTTAGTGTCGCAAATTTTAATTACGCCAGGGATTGCCTTTTCTATAGTAAATTATTCAAAAAATAATTTTTTACTGTCTCAAATTTTAATTACGCCAGGGATTGCCTTTTCTATAGTAAATTATTCAAAAAATAATTTTATACTGTAGCAAATTTTAAATACGCCAGGGATTGCTTTTTCTATAGTAAATTTTGCAAAAAATAATTGTTTAGTGTCTCAAATTTTAATTACGCCAGGGATTGCCTTTTCTATAGTAAATTTTGCAAAAAATAATTGTTTAGTGTCGCAAATTTTAATTACGCCAGGGATTGCCTTTTCTATAGTAAATTATTCAAAAAATAATTTTTTACTGTCTCAAATTTTAGTTACGCCAGGGATTGCCTTTTCTATAGTAAATTATTCAAAAAATAATTTCTTACTGTCTCAAATTTTAATTACGCCAGGGATTGCCTTTTCTATAGTAAATTTTGCAAACATTAATTTTATACTGTCGCAAATTATAATTACGCCAGGGATTGCCTTTTCTATAGTAAATTTTGCAAAAAATAATTGTTTAGTGTCGCAAATTTTAATTACGCCAGGGATTACCTTTTGTATAGTAAATTATTCAAAAAATAATTTTTTACTGTCGCAAATTTTAATTACGCCAGGGATTGCCTTTTCTATAGTAAATTATTCAAAAAATAATTTTTTACTGTCTCAAATTTTAATTACGCCAGGGATTGCCTTTTCTATAGTAAATTTTGCAAAAATTAATTTTATACTGTCGCAAATTATAATTACGCCAGGGATTGCCTTTTCTATAGTAAATTATTCAAAAAATAATTTTTTACTGTTGCAAATTTTAAATACGCCAGGGATTACCTTTTGTATAGTAAATTATTCAAAAAATAATTTTTTACTGTCGCAAATTTTAATTACGCCAGGGATTGCCTTTTCTATAGTAAATTATTCAAAAAATAATTTTTTACTGTCTCAAATTTTAATTACGCCAGGGATTGCCTTTTCTATAGTAAATTTTGCAAAAAAATAATTTTTTACTGTCTCAAATTTTAATTACGCCAGGGATTGCCTTTTCTATAGTAAATTATTCAAAAAATAATTTTTTACTGTCTCAAATTTTAAATACGCCAGGGATTGCCTTTTCTATTGTAAATTTTGCAAAAAATAATTGTTTAGTGTCGCAAATTTTAATTACGCCAGGGATTGCCTTTTCTATAGTAAATTATTCAAAAAATAATTTTTTACTGTCTCAAATTTTAATTACGCCAGGGATTGCCTTTTCTATAGTAAATTATTCAAAAAATAATTTTATACTGTAGCAAATTTTAAATACGCCAGGGATTGCCTTTTCTATAGTAAATTTTGCAAAAAATAATTGTTTAGTGTCTCAAATTTTAATTACGCCAGGGATTGCCTTTTCTATAGTAAATTTTGCAAAAAATAATTGTTTAGTGTCGCAAATTTTAATTACGCCAGGGATTGCCTTTTCTATAG
The DNA here is from genome assembly GCA_963930735.1 of Dioctria linearis. Lineage (NCBI taxonomy): Eukaryota > Metazoa > Arthropoda > Insecta > Diptera > Asilidae > Dioctria > Dioctria linearis. The sequence goes on from CAWVNZ010002207.1 coordinate 146,456, forward strand.
TAAATTATTCAAAAAATAATTTTTTACTGTCTCAAATTTTAATTACGCCAGGGATTGCCTTTTCTATAGTAAATTATTCAAAAAATAATTTCTTACTGTCTCAAATTTTAATTACGCCAGGGATTGCCTTTTCTATAGTAAATTATTCAAAAAATAATTTTTTACTGTCTCAAATTTTAATTACGCCAGGGATTGCCTTTTCTATAGTAAATTTTGCAAAAAATAATTTTTTACTGTCTCAAATTTTAATTACGCCAGGGATTGCCTTTTCTATAGTAAATTATTCAAAAATTCATTTTTTACTGTCTCAAATTTTAATTACGCCAGAGATTGCCTTTTGTATAGTAAATTTTGCAAAAAATAATTTTTTACTGTTGCAAATTTTAAAAACGCCAGGGATTGCCTTTTGTATAGTAAATTATTCAAAAAATAATTTTTTACTGTCGCAAATTTTAATTACGCCAAGGATTGCCTTTTCTGTAGTAAATTATTCAAAAAATAATTTTTTACTGTCTCAAATATTAATTACGCCAGGGATTGCCTTTTCTATAGTAAATTTTGCAAAAAATAATTGTTTAGTGTCGCAAATTTTAATTACGCCAGGGATTGCCTTTTCTATAGTAAATTATTCAAAAAATAATTTTTTACTGTCGCAAATTTTAATTACGCCAGGGATTGCCTTTTCTATAGTAAATTATTCAAAAAATAATTTTTTACAGTCTCAAATTTTAATTACGCCAGGGATTGCCTTTTCTTTAGTAAATTTTGCAAAAAATAATTTTTTTTGCTGTCGCAAATTTTAATTACGCCAGGGATTGTCTTTTCTATAGTAAATTATTCAAAAAATAATTTTTTACTGTATCAAATTTTAATTACGCCAGGGATTGCCTTTTCTATAGTAAATTTTGCAAAAAATAATTGTTTAGTGTCGCAAATTTTAATTACGCCAGGGATTGCCTTTTCTTTAGTAAATTTTGCAAAAAATAATTTTTTACTGTCTCAAATAAATTTTAATTACGCCAGGGATTGCCTTTTCTATAGTAAATTATTCAAAAAATAATTTTTTACTGTCTCAAATTTTAATTACGCCAGGGATTTTCTTTTCTATAGTAAATTATTCAAAAAATAATTTTTTACTGTCTCAAATTTTAATTACGCCAGGGATTGCCTTTTCTATAGTAAATTTTGCAAAAAAATAATTTTTTACTGTCTCAAATTTTAATTACGCCAGGGATTGCCTTTTCTATAGTAAATTATTCAAAAAATAATTTTTTACTGTCTCAAATTTTAAATACGCCAGGGATTGCCTTTTCTATAGTAAATTTTGCAAAAAATAATTGTTTAGTGTCGCAAATTTTAATTACGCCAGGGATTGCCTTTTCTATAGTAAATTATTCAAAAAATAATTTTTTACTGTCTCAAATTTTAATTACGCCAGGGATTGCCTTTTCTATAGTAAATTATTCAAATAATAATTTTATACTGTAGCAAATTTTAAATACGCCAGGGATTGCCTTTTCTATAGTAAATTTTGCAAAAAATAATTGTTTAGTGTCTCAAATTTTAATTACGCCAGGGATTGCCTTTTCTATAGTAAATTTTGCAAAAAATAATTGTTTAGTGTCGCAAATTTTAATTACGCCAGGGATTGCCTTTTCTATAGTAAATTATTCAAAAAATAATTTTTTACTGTCTCAAATTTTAATTACGCCAGGGATTGCCTTTTCTATAGTAAATTATTCAAAAAATAATTTCTTACTGTCTCAAATTTTAATTACGCCAGGGATTGCCTTTTCTATAGTAAATTATTCAAAAAATAATTTTTTACTGTCTCAAATTTTAATTACGCCAGGGATTGCCTTTTCTATAGTAAATTTTGCAAAAAATAATTTTTTACTCTCTCAAATTTTAATTACGCCAGGGATTGCCTTTTCTATAGTAAATTATTCAAAGATTCATTTTTTACTGTCTCAAATTTTAATTACGCCAGGGATTGCCTTTTCTATAGTAAATTATTCAAAAAATAATTTTTTACTGTCTCATATTTTAATTACGCCAGGGATTGCCTTTTCTATAGTAAATTTTGCAAAAATTAATTTTATACTGTCGCAAATTATAATTACGCCAGGGATTGCCTTTTCTATAGTAAATTTTGCAAAAAATAATTGTTTAGTGTCGCAAATTTTAATTACGCCAGGGATTGCCTTTTCTATAGTAAATTTTGCAAAAAATAATTGTTTAGTGTCGCAAATTTTAAATACGCCAGGGATTACCTTTTGTATAGTAAATTATTCAAAAAATAATTTTTTACTGTCGCAAATTTTAATTACGCCAGGGGATTGCCTTTTCTATAGTAAATTATTCAAAAAATAATTTTTTACTGTCTCAAATTTTAAATACGCCAGGGATTGCCTTTTCTATAGTAAATTTTGCAAAAAATAATTGTTTAGTGTCTCAAATTTTAATTACGCCAGGGATTGCCTTTTCTATAGTAAATTTTGCAAAAAATAAGTGTTTAGTGTCGCAAATTTTAATTACGCCAGGGATTGCCTTTTCTATAGTAAATTATTCAAAAAATAATTTTTTACTGTCTCAAATTTTAATTCGCCAGGGATTGCCTTTTCTATAGTAAATTATTCAAAAAATAATTTCTTACTGTCTCAAATTTTAATTACGCCAGGGATTGCCTTTTCTATAGTAAATTATTCAAAAAATAATTTTTTACTGTCTCAAATTTTAATTACGCCAGGGATTGCCTTTTCTATAGTAAATTTTGCAAAAAATAATTTTTTACTGTCTCAAATTTTAATTACGCCAGGGATTGCCTTTTCTATAGTAAATTATTCAAAAATTAATTTTTTACTGTCTCAAATTTTAATTACGCCAGAGATTGCCTTTTGTATAGTAAATTTTGCAAAAAATAATTTTTTACTGTTGCAAATTTTAAATACGCCAGGGATTGCCTTTTGTATAGTAAATTATTCAAAAAATAATTTTTTACTGTCGCAAATTTTAATTACGACAAGGATTGCCTTTTCTATAGTAAATTATTCAAAAAATAATTTTTTACTGTCGCAAATTTTAATTACGCCAGGGATTGCCTTTTCTATAGTAAATTATTCAAAAAATAATTTTTTACTGTCGCAAATTTTAATTACGCCAGGGATTGCCTTTTCTATAGTAAATTATTCAAAAAATAATTTTTTACAGTCTCAAATTTTAATTACGCCAGGGATTGCCTTTTCTATAGTAAATTTTGCAAAAAATAATTTTTTACTGTCGCAAATTTTAATTACGCCAAGGATTGCCTTTTCTATAGTAAATTATTCAAAAAATAATTTTTTACTGTCTCAAATTTTAATTACGCCAGGGATTGCCTTTTCTATAGTAAATTTTGCAAAAAATAATTGTTTAGTGTCGCAAATTTTAATTACGCCAGGGATTGCCTTTTCTTTAGTAAATTTTGCAAAAAATTATTTTTTACTGTCTCAAATTTTAATTACGCCAGGGATTGCCTTTTCTATAGTAAATTATTCAAAAAATAATTTTTTACTGTCTCAAATTTTAATTACGCCAGGGATTGTCTTTTCTACAGTAAATTATTCAAAAATTCATTTTTTACTGTCTCAAATTTTAATTACGCCAGGGATTGCCTTTTCTATAGTAAATTTTGCAAAAAATAATTTTTTACTGTCTCAAATTTTAATTACGCCAGGGATTGCCTTTTCTATAGTAAATTTTGCAAAAAATAATTTTTTACTGTCTCAAATTTTAATTACGCCAGGGATTGCCTCTTCTATAGTAAATTATTCAAAAAATAATTTTTTACTGTCTCAAATTTTAAATACGCCAGGGATTGCCTTTTCTATAGTAAATTATTCAAAAAATAATTTTTTATTGTCTCAAATTTTAATTAAGCCAGGGATTGCCTTTTCTATAGTAAATTATTCAAAAAATAATTTTTTACTGTCTCAAATTTTAATTACGCCAGGGATTGCCTTTTCTATAGTAAATTTTGCAAAAAATAATTGTTTAGTGTCGCAAATTTTAATTACGCCAGGGATTGCCTTTTCTATAGTAAATTATTCAAAAAATAATTTTTTACTGTCTCAAATTTTAATTACGCCAGGGATTGCCTTTTCTATAGTAAATTATTCAAAAAATAATTTTTTACTGTCTCAAATTTTAATTACGCCAGGGATTGCCTTTTGTATAGTAAATTATTCAAAAATTCATTTTTTACTGTCTCAAATTTTAATTACGCCAGGGATTGCCTTTTCTATAGTAAATTTTGCAAAAACTAATTTTTTACTGTCTCAAATTTTAATTACGCCAGGGATTGCCTTTTCTATAGTAAATTTTGCAAAAATTCATATTTTACTGTCTCAAATTTTAATTACGCCAGGGATTGCCTTTTGTATAGTAAATTTTGCAAAAAATAATTTTTTACTGTCGCAAATTATAATTACGCCAGGGATTGCCTTTTCTATAGTAAATTATTCAAAAATTCATTTTTTACTGTCTCAAATTTTAATTAAGCCAGGGATTGCCTTTTCTATAGTAAATTATTCAAAAATTAATTTTTTTCTGTCCCAAATTTTAATTACGCCAGGGATTGCCTTTTCTATAGTAAATTTTGCAAAAAATAATTTTTTACTGTCTCAAATTTTAATTACGCCAGGGATTGCCTTTTCTATAGTAAATTATTCAAAAAATAATTTTTTACTGTCTCAAATTTTAATTACGCCAGGGATTGCCTTTTCTATAGTAAATTTTGCAAAAAATAATTTTTACTGTCTCAAATTTTAATTACGCCAGGGATTGCCTTTTCTATAGTAAATTATTCAAAAAATAATTTTTTACTGTCTCAAATTTTAATTACGCCAGGGATTGCCTTTTCTATAGTAAATTATTAAAAAATAATTTTTTACTGTCTCAAATTTTAATTACGCCAGGGATTGCCTTTTCTATAGTAAATTTTGCAAAAAATAATTTTTACTGTCTCAAATTTTAATTACGCCAGGGATTGCCTTTTCTATAGTAAATTATTCAAAAATTCATTTTTTACTGTCTCAAATTTTAATTACGCCAGGGATTGCCTTTTGTATAGTAAATTTTGCAAAAATTCATTTTTTACTGTCTCAAATTTTAATTACGCCAGGGATTGCCTTTTGTATAGTAAATTTTGCAAAAAATAATTTTTTACTGTCGCAAATTATAATTACGCCAGGGATTGCCTTTTCTATAGTAAATTATTCAAAAAATAATTTTTTACTGTCTCGAATTTTAATTACGCCAGGTATTGCCTTTTCTATAGTAAATTTTGCAAAAAATAATTTTTTACTGTCGCAAATTATAATTACGCCAGGGATTGCCTTTTCTATAGTAAATTATTCAAAAAATAATTTGTTACTGTCTCAAATTTTAATTACGCCAGGGATTGCCTTTTCTATAGTAAATTATTCAAAAATTCATTTTTTACTGTCTCAAATTTTAATTACGCCAGGGATTGCCTTTTCTATAGTAAATTATTCAAAAATTAATTTTTTTCTGTCGCAAATTTTAATTACGCCAGGGATTGCCTTTTCTATAGTAAATTTTGCAAGAAATAATTTTTTACTGTCTCAAATTTTAATTACGCCAGGGATTGCCTTTTCTATAGTAAATTATTCAAAAAATAATTTTTTACTGTATCAAATTTTAATTACGCCAGGGATTGCCTTTTCTATAGTAAATTATTCAAAAAATAATTTTTTAATGTCTCAAATTTTAAATACGCCAGGGATTGCCTTTTCTATAGTAAATTATTAAAAAATAATTTTTTACTGTCTCAAATTTTAATTATGCCAGGGATTGCCTTTTCTATAGTAAATTTTGCAAAAAATAATTTTTACTGTCTCAAATTTTAATTACGCCAGGGATTGCCTTTTCTATAGTAAATTATTCAAAAATTCATTTTTTACTGTCTCAAATTTTAATTACGCCAGGGATTGCCTTTTGTATAGTAAATTTTGCAAAAAATAATTTTTTACTGTTGCAAATTTTAAATACGCCAGGGATTGCCTTTTGTATAGTAAATTATTCAAAAAATCATTTTTTACTGTCGCAAATTATAATTACGCCAGGGATTGCCTTTTCTATAGTAAATTATTCAAAAAATAATTTTTTACTGTATCAAATTTTAATTACGCCAGGGATTGCCTTTTCTATAGTAAATTTTGCAAAAAATAATTTTTTACTGTCTCAAATTTTAAATACGCCAGCGATTGCCTTTTCTATAGTAAATTATTCAAAAAATAATTTTTTACTGTCGCAAATTATAATTACGCCAGGGATTGCCTTTTCTATAGTAAATTATTCAAAAATTCATTTTTTACTGTCTCAAATTTTAAATACGCCAGGGATTGCCTTTTGTATAGTAAATTATTCAAAAATTAATTTTTTTCTGTCGCAAATTTTAATTACGCCAGGGTTTGCCTTTTCTATAGTAAATTATTCAAAAAATAATATTTAACTGTCGCAAATTATAATTACGCCAGGGATTGCCTTTTCTATAGTAAATTATTCAAAAAATAATTTTTTTCTGTCTCAAATTTTAATTACGCCAGGGATTGCCTTTTCTATAGTAAATTATTCAAAAATTCATTTTTTACTGTCTCAAATTTTAATTACGCCAGGGATTGCCTTTTCTATAGTAAATTATTCAAAAATTCATTTTTTACTGTCTCAAATTTTAATTACGACAGGGATTGCCTTTTCTATAGTAAATTATTCAAAAATTAATTTTTTTCTGTCGCAAATTTTAATTACGCCAGGGATTGCCTTTTCTATAGTAAATTTTGCAAAAAATAATTTTTTACTGTCTCAAATTTTAATTACGCCAGGGATTGCCTTTTCTATAGTAAATTATTCAAAAATTCATTTTTTACTGTCTCAAATTTTAATTACGCCAGGGATTGCCTTTTCTATAGTAAATTTTGCAAAAAATAATTGTTGAGTGTCGCAAATTTTAATTACGCCAGGGATTGCCTTTTCTATAGTAAATTATTCAAAAAATAATTTTTTACTGTCGCAAATTTTAATTACGCCAGGGATTGCCTTTTCTATAGTAAATTATTCAAAAAATAATTTTTTACTGTCTCAAATTTTAATTACGCCCCGGATTGCCTTTTCTATAGTAAATTTTGCAAAAAATAATTGTTTACTGTCTCAAATTTTAATTACGCCAGGGATTGCCTTTTCTATAGTAAATTATTCAAATAATAATTTTTTACTGTTGCAAATTTTAATTACGCCAGGGATTGCCTTTTCTATAGTAAATTATTCAAAAATTCATTTGTTACTGTCTCAAATTTTAATTACGCCAGGGATTGCCTTTTCTATAGTAAATTATTCAAAAATTCATTTTTTACTGTCTCAAATTTTAATTACGCCAGGGATTGCCTTTTGTATAGTAAATTTTGCAAAAAATAATTTTTTACTGTCGCAAATTATAATTACGCCAGGGATTGCCTTTTCTATAGTAAATTATTCAAAAAATAATTTTTTACTGTCTCAAATTTTAATTACGCCAGGGATTGCCTTTTCTATAGTAAATTTTGCAAAAAATAATTTTTTACTGTCGCAAATTATAATTACGCCAGGGATTGCCTTTTCTATAGTAAATTATTCAAAAAATAGTTTTTTACTGTCTCAGATTTTAATTACGCCAGGGATTGCCTTTTCTATAGTAAATTTTGCAAAAATTCATTTTTTACTGTCTCAAATTTTAATTACGCCAGGGATTGCCTTTTGTATAGTAAATTATTCAAAAAATAATTTTTTACTGTCTCAAATTTTAATTACGCCAGGGATTGCCTTTTGTATAGTAAATTATTCAAAAAATAATTTTTTACTGTCTCAAATTTTAACTACGCCAGGGATTGCCTTTTCTATAGTAAATTTTGCAAAAATTCATTTTTTACTGTCTCAAATTTTAATTACGCCAGGGATTGCCTTTTGTATATTAAATTTTTCAAAAAATAATTTTTTACTGTTGCAAATTTTAAATACGCCAGGGATTGCCTTTTCTATAGTAAATTATTCAAAAAATAATTTTTTACTGTCTCAAATTTTAATTACGCCAGGGATTGCCTTTTCTATAGTAAATTATTCAAAAATTCATTTTTTACTGTCTCAAATTTTAAATACGCCAGGTATTGCCTTTTCTATAGTAAATTATTCAAAAAATAATTTTTTACTGTCTCAAATTTTAATTACGCCAGGGATTGCCTTTTCTATAGTAAATTATTCAAAAAATAATTTTTTACTGTCGCAAATTTTAATTACGCCAGGTATTGCCTTTTGTATAGTAAATTATTCAAAAAATAATTTTTTACTGTCTCAAATTTTAATTACGCCAGGGATTGCCTTTTGTATATTAAATTTTTCAAAAAATAATTTTTTACTGTCTCAAATTTTAATTACGCCAGGGATTGCCTTTTCTATAGTAAATTATTCAAAAAATAATTTTTTACTGTCTCAAATTTTAATTACGCCAGGGATTGCCTTTTCTATAGTAAATTTTGCAAAAATTCATTTTTTACTGTCTCAAATTTTAATTACGCCAGGGATTGCCTTTTGTATATTAAATTTTTCAAAAAATAATTTTTTACTGTTGCAAATTTTAAATACGCCAGGGATTGCCTTTTCTATAGTAAATTTTGCAAAAAATAATTTTTTACTGTTGCAAATTTTAATTACGCCAGGGATTGCCTTTTCTATAGTAAATTATTCAAAAAATAATTTTTTACTGTCGCAAATTTTAATTACGCCAGGGATTGCCTTTTCTATAGTAAATTATTCAAAAAATAATTTTTTACTGTCTCAAATTTTAATTACGCCAGGGATTGCCTTTTCTATAGTAAATTTTGCAAAAAATAATTTTTTACTGTCTCAAATTTTAATTACGCCAGGGATTGACTTTTGTATAGTAAATTTTGCAAAAAATAATTTTTTACTGTTGAAATTTTAATTACGCCAGGGATTGCCTTTTCTATAGTAAATTATTCAAAAAATAGTTTTTTACTTTCTCAAATTTTAATTACGCCAGGGATTGCCTTTTCTATAGTAAATTATTCAAAAAATAATTTTTTACTGTCTCAAATTTTAATTACGCCAGGGATAGCCTTTTCTATAGTAAATTTTGCAAAAAATTATTGTATACTGTCTCAAATTTTAATTACGCCAGGGATTGCCTTTTCTATAGTAAATTATTCAAATAATAATTTTTTACTGTTGCAAATTTTAATTACGCCAGGGATTGCCTTTTCTATAGTAAATTATTCAAAAATTCATTTGTTACTGTCTCAAATTTTTATTACGCCAGGGATTGCCTTTTCTATAGTAAATTATTCAAAAATTCATTTTTTACTGGCTCAAATTTTAATTACGCCAGGGATTGCCTTTTCTATAGTAAATTATTCAAAAATTAATTTTTTTCTGTCGCAAATTTTAATTACGCCAGGGATTGCCTTTTCTATAGTAAATTTTGCAAAAAATAATTTTTTACTGTCTCAAATTTTAATTACGCCAGGGATTGCCTTTTCTATAGTAAATTATTCAAAAAATAATTTTTTACTGTCGCAAATTATAATTACGCCAGGGATTGCCTTTTCTATAGTAAATTATTCAAAAATTCATTTTTTACTGTCTCAAATTTTAAATACGCCAGGGATTGCCTTTTGTATAGTAAATTATTCAAAAATTAATTTTTTTCTGTCGCAAATTTTAATTACGCCAGGGATTGCCTTTTCTATAGTAAATTATTCAAAAAATAATTTTTTACTGTCGCAAATTATAATTACGCCAGGGATTGCTTTTCTATAGTAAATTATTCAAAAAATAATTTTTTTCTGTCTCAAATTTTAATTACGCCAGGGATTGCCTTTTCTATAGTAAATTATTCAAAAATTCATTTTTTACGGTCTCAAATTTTAATTACGCCAGGGATTGCCTTTTCTATAGTAAATTATTCAAAAATTCATTTTTTACTGTCTCAAATTTTAATTACGACAGGGATTGCCTTTTCTATAGTAAATTATTCAAAAATTATTTTTTTTCTGTCGCAAATTTTAATTACGCCAGGGATTTCCTTTTCTATAGTAAATTTTGCAAAAAATAATTTTTACTGTCTCAAATTTTACTTACGCCAGGGATTGCCTTTTCTATAGTAAATTATTCAAAAATTCATTTTTTACTGTCTCAAATTTTAATTACGCCAGGGATTGCCTTTTCTATAGTAAATTATTCAAATAATAATTTTTTACTGTTGCAAATTTTAATTACGCCAGGGATTGCCTTTTCTATAGTAAATTATTCAAAAATTCATTTGTTACTGTCTCAAATTTTTATTACGCCAGGGATTGCCTTTTCTATAGTAAATTATTCAAAAATTCATTTTTTACTGTCTCAAATTTTAATTACGCCAGGGATTGCCTTTTCTATAGTAAATTATTCAAAAATTAATTTTTTTCTGTCGCAAATTTTAATTACGCCAGGGATTGCCTTTTCTATAGTAAATTTTGCAAAAAATAATTTTTTACTGTCTCAAATTTTAATTACGCCAGGGATTGCCTTTTCTATAGTAAATTATTCAAAAAATAATTTTTTACTGTCGCAAATTATAATTACGCCAGGGATTGCCTTTTCTATAGTAAATTATTCAAAAATTCATTTTTTACTGTTTCAAATTTTAAATACGCCAGGGATTGCCTTTTGTATAGTAAATTATTCAAAAATTAATTTTTTTCTGTCGCAAATTTTAATTACGCCAGGGATTGCCTTTTCTATAGTAAATTATTCAAAAAATAATTTTTTACTGTCGCAAATTATAATTACGCCAGGGATTGCCTTTTCTATAGTAAATTATTCAAAAAATAATTTTTTTCTGTCTCAAATTTTAATTACGCCAGGGATTGCCTTTTCTATAGTAAATTATTCAAAAATTCATTTTTTACGGTCTCAAATTTTAATTACGCCAGGGATTGCCTTTTCTATAGTAAATTATTCAAAAATTCATTTTTTACTGTCTCAAATTTTAATTACGACAGGGATTGCCTTTTCTATAGTAAATTATTCAAAAATTAATTTTTTTCTGTCGCAAATTTTAATTACGCCAGGGATTTCCTTTTCTATAGTAAATTTTGCAAAAAATAATTTTTACTGTCTCAAATTTTAATTACGCCAGGGATTGCCTTTTCTATAGTAAATTATTCAAAAATTCATTTTTTACTGTCTCAAATTTTAATTACGCCAGGGATTGCCTTTTCTATAGTAAATTTTGCAAAAAATAATTGTTTAGTGTCGCAAATTTTAATTACGCCAGGGATTGCCTTTTCTATAGTAAATTATTCAAAAAATAATTTTTTACTGTCGCAAATTTTAATTACGCCAGGGATTGCCTTTTCTTTAGTAAATTATTCAAAAAATAATTTTTTACTGTCTCAAATTTTAATTACGCCAGGGATTGCCTTTTCTATAGTAAATTTTGCAAAAAATAATTGTTTACTGTCTCAAATTTTAATTACGCCAGGGATTGCCTTTTCTATAGTAAATTATTCAAATAATAATTTTTTGCTGTTGCAAATTTTAATTACGTCAGGGATTGCCTTTTCTATAGTAAATTATGCAAAAATTCATTTGTTACTGTCTCAAATTTTAATTACGCCAGGGATTGCCTTTTCTATAGTAAATTATTCAAAAATTCATTTTTTACTGTCTCAAATTTTAATTACGCCAGGGATTGCCTTTTGTATAGTAAATTTTGCAAAAAATAATTTTTTACTGTCGCAAATTATAATTACGCCAGGGATTGCCTTTTCTATAGTAAATTATTCAAAAAATAATTTTTTACTGTCTCAAATTTTAATTACGCCAGGGATTGCCTTTTCTATAGTAAATTTTGCAAAAAATAATTTTTTACTGTCGCAAATTATAATTACGCCAGGGATTGCCTTTTCTATAGTAAATTATTCAAAAAATAGTTTTTTACTGTCTCAAATTTTAATTACGCCAGGGATTGCCTTTTCTATAGTAAATTTTGCAAAAATTCATTTTTTACTGTCTCAAATTTTAATTACGCCAGAGATTGCCTTTTGTATAGTAAATTATTCAAAAAATAATTTTTTACTGTCTCAAATTTTAATTACGCCAGGTATTGCCTTTTCTATAGTAAATTATTCAAAAAATAATTTTTTACTGTCTCAAATTTTAATTACGCCAGGGATTGCCTTTTCTATAGTAAATTTTGCAAAAATTCATTTTTTACTGTCTCAAATTTTAATTACGCCAGGGATTGCCTTTTGTATATTAAATTTTTCAAAAAATAATTTTTTACTGTTGCAAATTTTAAATACGCCAGGGATTGCCTTTTCTATAGTAAATTATTCAAAAAATAATTTTTTACTGTCTCAAATTTTAATTACGCCAGGGATTGCCTTTTCTATAGTAAATTATTCAAAAATTCATTTTTTACTGTCTCAAATTTTAAATACGCCAGGTATTGCCTTTTCTATAGTAAATTATTCAAAAAATAATTTTTTACTGTCTCAAATTTTAATTACGCCAGGGATTGCCTTTTCTATAGTAAATTTTGCAAAAAATAATTTTTACTGTCTCAAATTTTAATTACGCCAGGGATTGCCCTTTCTATAGTAAATTATTCAAAAAATAATTTTTTACTGTCTCAAATTTTTATTACGCCAGGGATTGCCTATTGTATAGTAAATTTTGCAAAAAATAATTTTTTCTGTTGCAAATTTTAAATACGCCAGGGATTGCCTTTTGTATAGTAAATTATTCAAAAAATCATTTTTTACTGTCGTAAATTATAATTACGCCAGGGATTGCCTTTTCTATAGTAAATTTTGCAAAAATTCATTTTTTACTGTCTCAAATTTTAATTACGCCAGGGATTGCCTTTTGTATATTAAATTTTTCAAAAAATAATTTTTTACTGTTGCAAATTTTAAATACGCCAGGGATTGCCTTTTCTATAGTAAATTATTCAAAAAATAATTTTTTACTGTCTCAAATTTTAATTACGCCAGGGATTGCCTTTTCTATAGTAAATTATTCAAAAAATAATTTTTTACTGTCTCAAATTTTAAATACGCCAGGGATTGCCTTTTCTATAGTAAATTATTAAAAAATAATTTTTTACTGTCTCAAATTTTAATTACGCCAGGGATTGCCTTTTCTATAGTAAATTTTGCAAAAAATAATTTTTACTGTCTCAAATTTTAATTACGCCAGGGATTGCCCTTTCTATAGTAAATTATTCAAAAATTCATTTTTTACTGTCTCAAATTTTAATTACGCCAGGGATTGCCTTTTGTATAGTAAATTTTGCAAAAAATAATTTTTTACTGTTGCAAATTTTAAATACGCCAGGGATTGCCTTTTGTATAGTAAATTATTCAAAAAATCATTTTTTACTGTCGTAAATTATAATTACGCCAGGGATTGCCTTTTCTATAGTAAATTATTCAAAAAATAATTTTTTACTGTATCAAATTTTAATTACGCCAGGGATTGCCTTTTCTATAGTAAATTTTGCAAAAAATAATTTTTTACTGTTGCAAATTTTAAATACGCCAGGGATTGCCTTTTCTATAGTAAATTATTCAAAAAATAATTTTTTACTGTCGCAAATTATAATTACGCCAGGGATTGCCTTTTCTATAGTAAATTATTCAAAAATTCATTTTTTACTGTCTCAAATTTTAAATACGCCAGGGATTGCCTTTTGTATAGTAAATTATTCAAAAATTAATTTTTTTCTGTCGCAAATTTTAATTACGCCAGGGATTGCCTTTTCTATAGTAAATTATTCAAAAAATAGTTTTTTACTGTCGCAAATTATAATTACGACAGGGATTGCCTTTTCTATAGTAAATTATTCAAAAATTAATTTTTTTCTGTCGCAAATTTTAATTACGCCAGGGATTGCCTTTTCTATAGTAAATTTTGCAAAAAATAATTTTTTACTGTCTCAAATTTTAAGTACGCCAGGGATTGCCTTTTCTATAGTAAATTATTCAAAAATTCATTTTTTACTGTCTCAAATTTTAATTACGCCAGGGATTGCCTTTTCTACAGTAAATTTTGCAAAAAATAATTGTTTAGTGTCGCAAATTTTAATTACGCCAGGGATTGCCTTTTCTATAGTAAATTATTCAAAAAATAATTTTTTACTGTCGCAAATTTTAATTACGCCAGGGATTGCCTTTTCTATAGTAAATTATTCAAAAAATAATTTTTTACTGTCTCAAATTTTAATTACGCCAGGGATTGCCTTTTGTATAGTAAATTTTGCAAAAAATAATTTTTTACTGTTGCAAATTTTAAATACGCCAGGGATTGCCTTTTCTATAGTAAATTATTCAAAAAATAATTTTTTACTGTCGCAAATTATAATTACGCCAGGGATTGCCTTTTCTATAGTAAATTATTCAAAAATTCATTTTTTACTGTCTCAAATTTTAAATACGCCAGGGATTGCCTTTTGTATAGTAAATTATTCAAAAATTAATTTTTTTCTGTCGCAAATTTTAATTACGCCAGGGATTGCCTTTTCTATAGTAAATTATTCAAAAAATAATTTTTTACTGTCGCAAATTATAATTACGCCAGGGATTGCCTTTTCTGTAGTAAATTTTGCAAAAAATAATTTTTTACTGTCTCAAATTTTAATTACGCCAGGGATTGCCTTTTCTATAGTAAATTTTGCAAAAAATAATTTTTTACTGTCGCAAATTATAATTACGCCAGGGATTGCCTTTTCTATAGTAAATTATTCAAAAAATAGTTTTTTACTGTTTAAAATTTTAATTACGCCAGGGATTGCCTTTTCTATAGTAAATTTTGCAAAAATTAATTTTTTACTGTCTCAAATTTTAATTACGCCAGGGATTGCCTTTTGTATAGTAAATTATTCAAAAAATAATTTTTTACTGTCTCAAATTTTAATTACGCCAGGGATTGCCTTTTCTATAGTAAATTATTCAAAAAATAATTTTTTACTGTCTCAAATTTTAATTACGCCAGGGATTGCCTTTTCTATAGTAAATTTTGCAAAAATTCATTTTTTACTGTCTCAAATTTTAATTACGCCAGGGATTGCCTTTTGTATATTAAATTTTTCAAAAAATAATTTTTTACTGTTGCAAATTTTAAATACGCCAGGGATTGCCTTTTCTATAGTAAATTATTCAAAAAATAATTTTTTACTGTCTCAAATTTTAATTACGCCAGGGATTGCCTTTTCTATAGTAAATTATTCAAAAATTCATTTTTTACTGTCTCAAATTTTAAATACGCCAGGTATTGCCTTTTCTATAGTAAATTATACAAAAAATAATTTTTTACTGTCTCAAATTTTAATTACGCAAGGGATTGCCTTTTCTATAGTAAATTATTCAAAAAATAATTTTTTACTGTCGCAAATTATAATTACGCCAGGGATTGCCTTTTGTATAGTAAATTATTCAAAAAATAATTTTTTACTGTCTCAAATTTTAATTACGCCAGGGATTGCCTTTTCTATAGTAAATTTTGCAAAAAATAATTTTTTACTGTTGCAAATTTTAAATACGCCAGGAATTACCTTTTGTATAGTAAATTATTCAAAAAATAATTTTTTACTGTCTCAAATTTTAATTACGCCAGGGATTGCCTTTTCTATAGTAAATTTTGCAAAAAATAATTTTTTACTGTCTCAAATTTTAATTACGCCAGAGATTGCCTTTTGTATAGTAAATTTTGCAAAAAATAATTTTTTACTGTTGCAAATTTTAATTGCGCCAGGGATTGCCTTTTCTATAGTAAATTATTCAAAAAATAATTTTTTACTGTCGCAAATTATAATTACGCCAGGGATTGCCTTTTGTATAGTAAATTATTCAAAAAATAATTTTTTACTGTCTCAAATTTTAATTACGCCAGGGATTGCCTTTTCTATAGTAAATTTTGCAAAAAATAATTTTTTACTGTCTCAAATTTTAATTACGCCAGGGATTGCCTTTTGTATAGTAAATTTTGCAAAAAATAATTTTTTACTGTTGAAATTTTAATTACGCCAGGGATTGCCTTTTCTATAGTAAATTATTCAAAAAATAATTTTTTACTGTCTCAAATTTTAATTACGCCAGGGATTGCCTTTTCTATAGTAAATTTTGCAAAAAATAATTTTTTACTGTCTCAAATTTTAATTACGCCAGGGATTGCCTTTTGTATAGTAAATTTTGCAAAAAATAATTTTTTACTGTTGAAATTTTAATTACGCCAGGGATTGCCTTTTCTATAGTAAATTATTCAAAAAATAATTTTTTACTTTCGCAAATTTTAATTACGCCAGGGATTGCCTTTTCTATAGTAAATTATTCAAAAAATAATTTTTTACTGTCTCAAATTTTAATTACGCCAGGGATTGCCTTTTCTATAGTAAATTTTGCAAAAAATAATTGTATACTGTCTCAAGTTTTAATTACGCCAGGGATTGCCTTTTCTATAGTAAATTATTCAAATAATAATTTTTTACTGTTGCAAATTTTAATTACGCCAGGGATTGCCTTTTCTATAGTAAATTATTCAAAAATTCATTTGTTACTGTCTCAAATTTTTATTACGCCAGGGATTGCCTTTTCTATAGTAAATTATTCAAAAATTCATTTTTTACTGTCTCAAATTTTAATTACGCCAGGGATTGCCTTTTCTATAGTAAATTATTCAAAAATTAATTTTTTTCTGTCGCAAATTTTAATTACGCCAGGGATTGCCTTTTCTATAGTAAATTTTGCAAAAAATAATTTTTTACTGTCTCAAATTTTAATTACGCCAGGGATTGCCTTTTCTATAGTAAATTATTCAAAAAATAATTTTTTACTGTCGCAAATTATAATTACGCCAGGGATTGCCTTTTCTATAGTAAATTATTCAAAAATTCATTTTTTACTGTCTCAAATTTTAATTACGCCAGGAATTGCCTTTTCTATAGTAAATTATTCAAAAATTAATTTTTTTCTGTCGCAAATTTTAATTACGCCAGGGATTGCCTTTTCTATAGTAAATTTTGCAAAAAATAATTTTTTACTGTCTCAAATTTTAATTACGCCAGGGATTGCCTTTTCTGTAGTAAATTATTCAAAAAATAATTTTTTACTGTCTCAAATTTTAATTACGCCAGGGATTGCCTTTTCTATAGTAAATTTTGCAAAAAATAATTTTTACTGTCTCAAATTTTAATTACGCCAGGGATTGCCTTTTCTATAGTAAATTATTCAAAAAATAATTTTTTACTGTCTCAAATTTTAAATACGCCAGGGATTGCCTTTTCTATAGTAAATTATTAAAAAATAATTTTTTACTGTCTCAAATTTTAATTACGCCAGGGATTGCCTTTTCTATAGTAAATTTTGCAAAAAATAATTTTTACTGTCTCAAATTTTAATTACGCCAGGGATTGCCTTTTCTATAGTAAATTATTCAAAAATTCATTTTTTACTGTCTCAAATTTTAATTACGCCAGGGATTGCCTTTTGTATAGTAAATTTTGCAAAAAATAATTTTTTACTGTTGCAAATTTTAAATACGCCAGGGATTGCCTTTTGTATAGTAAATTATTCAAAAAATCATTTTTTACTGTCGCAAATTATAATTACGCCAGGGATTGCCTTTTCTATAGTAAATTATTCAAAAAATAATTTTTTACTGTATCAAATTTTAATTACGCCAGGGATTGCCTTTTCTATAGTAAATTTTGCAAAAAATAATTTTTTACTGTTGCAAATTTTAAATACGCCAGGGATTGCCTTTTCTATAGTAAATTATTCAAAAAATAATTTTTTACTGTCGCAAATTATAATTACGCCAGGGATTGCCTTTTCTATAGTAAATTATTCAAAAATTCATTTTTTACTGTCTCAAATTTTAAATACGCCAGGGATTGCCTTTTGTATAGTAAATTATTCAAAAATTAATTTTTTTCTGTCGCAAATTTTAATTACACCAGGGGTTGCCTTTTCTATAGTAAATTATTCAAAAAATAATTTTTAACTGTCGCAAATTATAATTACGCCAGGGATTGCCTTTTCTATAGTAAATTATTCAAAAAATAATTTTTTTCTGTCTCAAATTTTAATTACGCCAGGGATTGCCTTTTCTATAGTAAATTATTCAAAAATTCATTTTTTACTGTCTCAAATTTTAATTACGCCAGGGATTGCCTTTTCTATAGTAAATTATTCAAAAATTCATTTTTTACTGTCTCAAATTTTAATTACGACAGGGATTGCCTTTTCTATAGTAAATTATTCGAAAATTAATTTTTTTCTGTCGCAAATTTTAATTACGCCAGGGATTGCCTTTTCTATAGTAAATTTTGCAAAAAATAATTTTTTACTGTCTCAAATTTTAATTACGCCAGGGATTGCCTTTTCTATAGTAAATTATTCAAAAATTCATTTTTTACTGTCTCAAATTTTAATTACGCCAGGGATTGCCTTTTCTATAGTAAATTTTGCAAAAAATAATTGTTGAGTGTCGCAAATTTTAATTACGCCAGGGATTGCCTTTTCTATAGTAAATTATTCAAAAAATAATTTTTTACTGTCGCAAATTTTAATTACGCCAGGGATTGCCTTTTCTGTAGTAAATTATTCAAAAAATAATTTTTTACTGTCTCAAATTTTAATTACGCCCCGGATTGCCTTTTCTATAGTAAATTTTGCAAAAAATAATTGTTTACTGTCTCAAATTTTAATTACGCCAGGGATTGCCTTTTCTATAGTAAATTATTCAAATAATAATTTTTTACTGTTGCAAATTTTAATTACGCCAGGGATTGCCTTTTCTATAGTAAATTATTCAAAAATTCATTTGTTACTGTCTCAAATTTTAATTACGCCAGGGATTGCCTTTTCTATAGTAAATTATTCAAAAATTCATTTTTTACTGTCTCAAATTTTAATTACGCCAGGGATTGCCTTTTGTATAGTAAATTTTGCAAAAAATAATTTTTTACTGTCGCAAATTATAATTACGCCAGGGATTGCCTTTTCTATAGTAAATTATTCAAAAAATAATTTTTTACTGTCTCAAATTTTAATTACGCCAGGGATTGCCTTTTCTATAGTAAATTTTGCAAAAAATAATTTTTTACTGTCGCAAATTATAATTACGCCAGGGATTGCCTTTTCTATAGTAAATTATTCAAAAAATAGTTTTTTACTGTCTCAGATTTTAATTACGCCAGGGATTGCCTTTTCTATAGTAAATTTTGCAAAAATTCATTTTTTACTGTCTCAAATTTTAATTACGCCAGGGATTGCCTTTTGTATAGTAAATTATTCAAAAAATAATTTTTTACTGTCTCAAATTTTAATTACGCCAGGGATTGCCTTTTCTATAGTAAATTATTAAAAAAATAATTTTTTACTGTCTCAAATTTTAATTACGCCAGGGATTGCCTTTTCTATAGTAAATTTTGCAAAAATTCATTTTTTACTGTCTCAAATTTTAATTACGCCAGGGATTGCCTTTTGTATATTAAATTTTTCAAAAAATAATTTTTTACTGTTGCAAATTTTAAATACGCCAGGGATTACCTTTTCTATAGTAAATTATTCAAAAAATAATTTTTTACTTACTCAAATTTTAATTACCCCAGGGATTGCCTTTTCTATAGTAAATTATTCAAAAATTCATTTTTTACTGTCTCAAATTTTAAATACGCCAGGTATTGCCTTTTCTATAGTAAATTATTCAAAAAATAATTTTTTACTGTCTCAAATTTTAATTACGCCAGGGATTGCCTTTTCTATAGTAAATTATTCAAAAAATAATTTTTTACTGTCGCAAATTTTAATTACGCCAGGGATTGCCTTTTCTATAGTAAATTATTCAAAAAATAATTTTTTACTGTCTCAAATTTTAATTACGCCAGGGATTGCCTTTTCTATAGTAAATTTTGCAAAAAATAATTTTTTACTGTTGCAAATTTTAAATACGCCAGGGATTGCCTTTTGTATAGTAAATTATTCAAAAAATAGTTTTTTACTGTCGCAAATTTTAATTACTCCAGGGATTGCCTTTTCTATAGTAAATTATTCAAAAAATAATTTTTTACTGTCTCAAATTTTAATTACGCCAGGGATTGCCTTTTCTATAGTAAATTTTGCAAAAAATAATTTTTTACTGTCTCAAATTTTAATTACGCCAGGGATTGCCTTTTCTATAGTAAATTTTGCAAAAATTCATTTTTTACTGTCTCAAATTTTAATTACGCCAGGGATTGCCTTTTGTATATTAAATTTTTCAAAAAATAATTTTTTACTGTCTCAAATTTTAATTACGCCAGGGATTGCCTTTTCTATAGTAAATTATTCAAAAAATAATTTTTTACTGTCTCAAATTTTAATTACGCCAGGGATTGCCTTTTCTATAGTAAATTTTGCAAAAATTCATTTTTTACTGTCTCAAATTTTAATTACGCCAGGGATTGCCTTTTGTATATTAAATTTTTCAAAAAATAATTTTTTACTGTTGCAAATTTTAAATACGCCAGGGATTGCCTTTTCTATAGTAAATTTTGCAAAAAATAATTTTTTACTGTTGCAAATTTTAATTACGCCAGGGATTGCCTTTTCTATAGTAAATTATTCAAAAAATAATTTTTTACTGTCGCAAATTTTAATTACGCCAGGGATTGCCTTTTCTATAGTAAATTATTCAAAAAATAATTTTTTACTGTCTCAAATTTTAATTACGCCAGGGATTGCCTTTTCTATAGTAAATTTTGCAAAAAATAATTTTTTACTGTCTCAAATTTTAATTACGCCAGGGATTGCCTTTTGTATAGTAAATTTTGCAAAAAATAATTTTTTACTGTTGAAATTTTAATTACGCCAGGGATTGCCTTTTCTATAGTAAATTATTCAAAAAATAATTTTTTACTGTCGCAAATTTTAATTACGCCAGGGATTGCCTTTTCTATAGTAAATTATTCAAAAATTCATTTGTTACTGTCTCAAATTTTAATTACGCCAGGGATTGCCTTTTCTATAGTAAATTATTCAAAAATTCATTTTTTACTGTCTCAAATTTTAATTACGCCAGGGATTGCCTTTTGTATAGTAAATTTTGCAAAAAATAATTTTTTACTGTCGCAAATTATAATTACGCCAGGGATTGCCTTTTCTATAGTAAATTATTCAAAAAATAATTTTTTACTGTCTCAAATTTTAATTACGCCAGGGATTGCCTTTTCTATAGTAAATTTTGCAAAAAATAATTTTTTACTGTCGCAAATTATAATTACGCCAGGGATTGCCTTTTCTATAGTAAATTATTCAAAAAATAGTTTTTTACTGTCTCAGATTTTAATTACGCCAGGGATTGCCTTTTCTATAGTAAATTTTGCAAAAATTCATTTTTTACTGTCTCAAATTTTAATTACGCCAGGGATTGCCTTTTGTATAGTAAATTATTCAAAAAATAATTTTTTACTGTCTCAAATTTTAATTACGCCAGGGATTGCCTTTTCTATAGTAAATTATTAAAAAAATAATTTTTTACTGTCTCAAATTTTAATTACGCCAGGGATTGCCTTTTCTATAGTAAATTTTGCAAAAATTCATTTTTTACTGTCTCAAATTTTAATTACGCCAGGGATTGCCTTTTGTATATTAAATTTTTCAAAAAATAATTTTTTACTGTTGCAAATTTTAAATACGCCAGGGATTACCTTTTCTATAGTAAATTATTCAAAAAATAATTTTTTACTTACTCAAATTTTAATTACCCCAGGGATTGCCTTTTCTATAGTAAATTATTCAAAAATTCATTTTTTACTGTCTCAAATTTTAAATACGCCAGGTATTGCCTTTTCTATAGTAAATTATTCAAAAAATAATTTTTTACTGTCTCAAATTTTAATTACGCCAGGGATTGCCTTTTCTATAGTAAATTATTCAAAAAATAATTTTTTACTGTCGCAAATTTTAATTACGCCAGGGATTGCCTTTTCTATAGTAAATTATTCAAAAAATAATTTTTTACTGTCTCAAATTTTAATTACGCCAGGGATTGCCTTTTCTATAGTAAATTTTGCAAAAAATAATTTTTTACTGTTGCAAATTTTAAATACGCCAGGGATTGCCTTTTGTATAGTAAATTATTCAAAAAATAGTTTTTTACTGTCGCAAATTTTAATTACTCCAGGGATTGCCTTTTCTATAGTAAATTATTCAAAAAATAATTTTTTACTGTCTCAAATTTTAATTACGCCAGGGATTGCCTTTTCTATAGTAAATTTTGCAAAAAATAATTTTTTACTGTCTCAAATTTTAATTACGCCAGGGATTGCCTTTTCTATAGTAAATTTTGCAAAAATTCATTTTTTACTGTCTCAAATTTTAATTACGCCAGGGATTGCCTTTTGTATATTAAATTTTTCAAAAAATAATTTTTTACTGTCTCAAATTTTAATTACGCCAGGGATTGCCTTTTCTATAGTAAATTATTCAAAAAATAATTTTTTACTGTCTCAAATTTTAATTACGCCAGGGATTGCCTTTTCTATAGTAAATTTTGCAAAAATTCATTTTTTACTGTCTCAAATTTTAATTACGCCAGGGATTGCCTTTTGTATATTAAATTTTTCAAAAAATAATTTTTTACTGTTGCAAATTTTAAATACGCCAGGGATTGCCTTTTCTATAGTAAATTTTGCAAAAAATAATTTTTTACTGTTGCAAATTTTAATTACGCCAGGGATTGCCTTTTCTATAGTAAATTATTCAAAAAATAATTTTTTACTGTCGCAAATTTTAATTACGCCAGGGATTGCCTTTTCTATAGTAAATTATTCAAAAAATAATTTTTTACTGTCTCAAATTTTAATTACGCCAGGGATTGCCTTTTCTATAGTAAATTTTGCAAAAAATAATTTTTTACTGTCTCAAATTTTAATTACGCCAGGGATTGCCTTTTGTATAGTAAATTTTGCAAAAAATAATTTTTTACTGTTGAAATTTTAATTACGCCAGGGATTGCCTTTTCTATAGTAAATTATTCAAAAAATAATTTTTTACTCTCGCAAATTTTAATTACGCCAGGGATTGCCTTTTCTATAGTAAATTATTCAAAAAATAATTTTTTACTGTCTCAAATTTTAATTACGCCAGGGATTGCCTTTTCTATAGTAAATTTTGCAAAAAATAATTGTATACTGTCTCAAATTTTAATTACGCCAGGGATTGCCTTTTCTATAGTAAATTATTCAAATAATAATTTTTTTCTGTCGCAAATTTTAATTACGCCAGGGATTGCCTTTTCTATAGTAAATTATTCAAAAAATAATTTTTTACTGTCGCAAATTATAATTACGCCAGGGATTGCCTTTTCTATAGTAAATTATTCAAAAAATAATTTTTTTCTGTCTCAAATTTTAATTACGCCAGGGATTGCCTTTTCTATAGTAAATTATTCAAAAATTCATTTTTTACGGTCTCAAATTTTAATTACGCCAGGGATTGCCTTTTCTATAGTAAATTATTCAAAAATTCATTTTTTACTGTCTCAAATTTTAATTACGACAGGGATTGCCTTTTCTCTAGTAAATTATTCAAAAATTAATTTTTTTCTGTCGCAAATTTTAATTACGCCAGGGATTTCCTTTTCTATAGTAAATTTTGCAAAAAATAATTTTTACTGTCTCAAATTTTAATTACGCCAGGGATTGCCTTTTCTATAGTAAATTATTCAAAAATTCATTTTTTACTGTCTCAAATTTTAATTACGCCAGGGATTGCCTTTTCTATAGTAAATTATTCAAATAATAATTTTTTACTGTTGCAAATTTTAATTACGCCAGGGATTGCCTTTTCTATAGTAAATTATTCAAAAATTCATTTGTTACTGTCTCAAATTTTTATTACGCCAGGGATTGCCTTTTCTATAGTAAATTATTCCAAAATTCATTTTTTACTGTCTCAAATTTTAATTACGCCAGGGATTTGCCTTTTCTATAGTAAATTATTCAAAAATTAATTTTTTTCTGTCGCAAATTTTAATTACGCCAGGGATTGCCTTTTCTGTAGTAAATTTTGCAAAAAATAATTTTTTACTGTCTCAAATTTTAATTACGCCAGGGATTGCCTTTTCTATAGTAAATTATTCAAAAAATAATTTTTTACTGTCGCAAATTATAATTACGCCAGGGATTGCCTTTTCTATAGTAAATTATTCAAAAGTTCATTTTTTACTGTCTCAAATTTTAAATACGCCAGGGATTGCCTTTTGTATAGTAAATTATTCAAAAATTAATTTTTTTCTGTCGCAAATTTTAATTACGCCAGGGATTGCCTTTTCTATAGTAAATTATTCAAAAAATAATTTTTTACTGTCGCAAATTATAATTACGCCAGGGATTGCCTTTTCTATAGTAAATTATTCAAAAAATAATTTTTTTCTGTCTCAAATTTTAATTACGCCAGGGATTGCCTTTTCTATAGTAAATTATTCAAAAATTCATTTTTTACGGTCTCAAATTTTAATTACGCCAGGGATTGCCTTTTCTATAGTAAATTATTCAAAAATTCATTTTTTACTGTCTCAAATTTTAATTACGACAGGGATTGCCTTTTCTATAGTAAATTATTCAAAAATTAATTTTTTTCTGTCGCAAATTTTAATTACGCCAGGGATTTCCTTTTCTATAGTAAATTTTGCAAAAAATAATTTTTACTGTCTCAAATTTTAATTACGCCAGGGATTGCCTTTTCTATAGTAAATTATTCAAAAATTCATTTTTTACTGTCTCAAATTTTAATTACGCCAGGGATTGCCTTTTCTATAGTAAATTTTGCAAAAAATAATTGTTTAGTGTCGCAAATTTTAATTACGCCTGGGATTGCCTTTTCTATAGTAAATTATTCAAAAAATAATTTTTTACTGTCGCAAATTTTAATTACGCCAGGGATTGCCTTTTCTTTAGTAAATTATTCAAAAAATAATTTTTTACTGTCTCAAATTTTAATTACGCCAGGGATTGCCTTTTCTATAGTAAATTTTGCAAAAAATAATTGTTTACTGTCTCAAATTTTAATTACGCCAGGGATTGCCTTTTCTATAGTAAATTATTCAAATAATAATTTTTTACTGTTGCAAATTTTAATTACGCCAGGGATTGCCTTTTCTATAGTAAATTATTCAAAAATTCATTTTTTACGGTCTCAAATTTTAATTACGCCAGGGATTGCCTTTTCTATAGTAAATTATTCAAAAATTCATTTTTTACTGTCTCAAATTTTAATTACGACAGGGATTGCCTTTTCTATAGTAAATTATTCAAAAATTCATTTTTTTCTGTCGCAAATTTTAATTACGCCAGGGATTGCCTTTTCTATAGTAAATTTTGCAAAAAATAATTTTTTACTGTCGCAAATTATAATTACGCCAGGGATTGCCTTTTCTATAGTAAATTATTCAAAAAATAATTTTTTACTGTCTCAAATTTTAATTACGCCAGGGATTGCCTTTTCTATAGTAAATTTTGCAAAAAATAATTTTTTACCGTCGCAAATTATAATTACGCCAGGGATTGCCTTTTATATAGTAAATTATTCAAAAAATAGTTTTTTACTGTCTCAAATTTTAATTACGCCAGGGATTGCCTTTTCTATAGTAAATTTTGCAAAAATTCATTTTTTACTGTCTCAAATTTTAATTACGCCAGGGATTGCCTTTTGTATAGTAAATTATTCAAAAAATAATTTTTTATTGTCTCAAATTTTAATTACGCCAGGTATTGCCATTTCTATAGTAAATTATTCAAAAAATAATTTTTTACTGTCTCAAATTTTAATTACGCCAGGGATTGCCTTTTCTATAGTAAATTTTGCAAAAATTCATTTTTTACTGTCTCAAATTTTAATTACGCCAGGGATTGCCTTTTGTATATTAAATTTTTCAAAAAATAATTTTTTACTGTTGCAAATTTTAAATACGCCAGGGATTGCCTTTTGTATAGTAAATTATTCAAAAAATAGTTTTTTACTGTCGCAAATTTTAATTACTCCAGGGATTGCCTTTTCTATAGTAAATTATTCAAAAAATAATTTTTTACTGTCTCAAATTTTAATTACGCCAGGGATTGCCTTTTCTATAGTAAATTTTGCAAAAAATAATTTTTTACTGTCTCAAATTTTAATTACGCCAGGGATTGCCTTTTCTATAGTAAATTTTGCAAAAATTCATTTTTTACTGTCTCAAATTTTAATTACGCCAGGGATTGCCTTTTGTATATTAAATTTTTCAAAAAATAATTTTTTACTGTCTCAAATTTTAATTACGCCAGGGATTGCCTTTTCTATAGTAAATTATTCAAAAAATAATTTTTTACTGTCTCAAATTTTAATTACGCCAGGGATTGCCTTTTCTATAGTAAATTTTGCAAAAATTCATTTTTTACTGTCTCAAATTTTAATTACGCCAGGGATTGCCTTTTGTATATTAAATTTTTCAAAAAATAATTTTTTACTGTTGCAAATTTTAAATACGCCAGGGATTGCCTTTTCTATAGTAAATTTTGCAAAAAATAATTTTTTACTGTTGCAAATTTTAATTACGCCAGGGATTGCCTTTTCTATAGTAAATTATTCAAAAAATAATTTTTTACTGTCGCAAATTTTAATTACGCCAGGGATTGCCTTTTCTATAGTAAATTATTCAAAAAATAATTTTTTACTGTCTCAAATTTTAATTACGCCAGGGATTGCCTTTTCTATAGTAAATTTTGCAAAAAATAATTTTTTACTGTCTCAAATTTTAATTACGCCAGGGATTGCCTTTTGTATAGTAAATTTTGCAAAAAATAATTTTTTACTGTTGAAATTTTAATTACGCCAGGGATTGCCTTTTCTATAGTAAATTATTCAAAAAATAATTTTTTACTCTCGCAAATTTTAATTACGCCAGGGATTGCCTTTTCTATAGTAAATTATTCAAAAAATAATTTTTTACTGTCTCAAATTTTAATTACGCCAGGGATTGCCTTTTCTATAGTAAATTTTGCAAAAAATAATTGTATACTGTCTCAAATTTTAATTACGCCACGGATTGCCTTTTCTATAGTAAATTATTCAAATAATAATTTTTTTCTGTCGCAAATTTTAATTACGCCAGGGATTGCCTTTTCTATAGTAAATTATTCAAAAAATAATTTTTTACTGTCGCAAATTATAATTACGCCAGGGATTGCCTTTTCTATAGTAAATTATTCAAAAAATAATTTTTTTCTGTCTCAAATTTTAATTACGCCAGGGATTGCCTTTTCTATAGTAAATTATTCAAAAAATAATTTTTTACTGTCGCAAATTTTAATTACGCCAGGGATTGCCTTTTGTATAGTAAATTATTCAAAAAATAATTTTTTATTGTCTCAAATTTTAATTACGCCAGGTATTGCCTTTTCTATAGTAAATTATTCAAAAAATAATTTTTTACTGTCTCAAATTTTAATTACGCCAGGGATTGCCTTTTCTATAGTAAATTTTGCAAAAATTCATTTTTTACTGTCTCAAATTTTAATTACGCCAGGGATTGCCTTTTGTATATTAAATTTTTCAAAAAATAATTTTTTACTGTTGCAAATTTTAAATACGCCAGGGATTGCCTTTTGTATAGTAAATTATTCAAAAAATAGTTTTTTACTGTCGCAAATTTTAATTACTCCAGGGATTGCCTTTTCTATAGTAAATTATTCAAAAAATAATTTTTTACTGTCTCAAATTTTTAATTACGCCAGGGATTGCCTTTTCTATAGTAAATTTTGCAAAAAATAATTTTTTACTGTCTCAAATTTTAATTACGCCAGGGATTGCCTTTTCTATAGTAAATTTTGCAAAAATTCATTTTTACTGTCTCAAATTTTAATTACGCCAGGATTGCCTTTTGTATATTAAATTTTTCAAAAAATAATTTTTTACTGTCTCAAATTTTAATTACGCCAGGGATTGCCTTTTCTATAGTAAATTATTCAAAAATAATTTTTACTGTCTCAAATTTTAATTACGCCAGGGATTGCCTTTTCTATAGTAAATTTTGCAAAAATTCATTTTTTACTGTCTCAAATTTTAATTACGCCAGGGATTGCCTTTTGTATATTAAATTTTTCAAAAAATAATTTTTTACTGTTGTAAATTTTAAATACGCCAGGGATTGCCTTTTCTATAGTAAATTTTGCAAAAAAATAATTTTTTACTGTTTGCAAATTTTAATTACGCCAGGGATTGCCTTTTCTATAGTAAATTATTCAAAAAATAATTTTTTACTGTCGCAAATTTTAATTACGCCAGGGATTGCCTTTTCTATAGTAAATTATTCAAAAAATAATTTTTTACTGTCTCAAATTTTAATTACGCCAGGGATTGCCTTTTCTATAGTAAATTTTGCAAAAAATAATTTTTTACTGTCTCAAATTTTAATTACGCCAGGGATTGCCTTTTGTATAGTAAATTTTGCAAAAAATAATTTTTTACTGTTGAAATTTTAATTACGCCAGGGATTGCCTTTTCTATAGTAAATTATTCAAAAAATAATTTTTTACTCTCGCAAATTTTAATTACGCCAGGGATTGCCTTTTCTATAGTAAATTATTCAAAAAATAATTTTTTACTGTCTCAAATTTTAATTACGCCAGGGATTGCCTTTTCTATAGTAAATTTTGCAAAAAATAATTTTTTACTGTCTCAAATTTTAATTACGCCAGGGATTGCCTTTTCTATAGTAAATTTTGCAAAAATTCATTTTTTACTGTCTCAAATTTTAATTACGCAGGGATTGCCTTTTGTATATTAAATTTTTCAAAAAATAATTTTTTACTGTCTCAAATTTTAATTACGCCAGGGATTGCCTTTTCTATAGTAAATTATTCAAAAAATAATTTTTTACTGTCTCAAATTTTAATTACGCAGGGATTGCCTTTTCTATAGTAAATTTTGCAAAAATTCATTTTTTTACTGTCTCAAATTTTAATTACGCCAGGGATTGCCTTTTGTATATTAAATTTTTCAAAAAATAATTTTTTACTGTTGCAAATTTTAAATACGCCAGGGATTGCCTTTTCTATAGTAAATTTTGCAAAAAATAATTTTTTACTGTTGCAAATTTTAATTACGCCAGGGATTGCCTTTTCTATAGTAAATTATTCAAAAAAATAATTTTTTTACTGTCGCAAATTTTAATTACGCCAGGGATTGCCTTTTCTATAGTAAATTATTCAAAAAATAATTTTTTACTGTCTCAAATTTTAATTACGCCAGGGATTGCCTTTTCTATAGTAAATTTTGCAAAAAATAATTTTTTACTGTCTCAAATTTTAATTACGCCAGGGATTGCCTTTTGTATAGTAAATTTTGCAAAAAATAATTTTTTACTGTTGAAATTTTAATTACGCCAGGGATTGCCTTTTCTATAGTAAATTATTCAAAAAATAATTTTTTACTCTCGCAAATTTTAATTACGCCAGGGATTGCCTTTTTCTATAGTAAATTATTCAAAAAATAATTTTTTACTGTCTCAAATTTTTAATTACGCCAGGGATTGCCTTTTCTATAGTAAATTTTGCAAAAAATAATTGTATACTGTCTCAAATTTTAATTACGCCAGGGATTGCCTTTTCTATAGTAAATTATTCAAATAATAATTTTTTTCTGTCGCAAATTTTAATTACGCCAGGGATTGCCTTTTCTATAGTAAATTGTTCAAAAAATAATTTTTTACTGTCGCAAATTATAAATTACGCCAGGGATTGCCTTTTCTATAGTAAATTATTCAAAAAATAATTTTTTTTCTGTCTCAAATTTTAATTACGCCAGGGATTGCCTTTTCTATAGTAAATTATTCAAAAATTCATTTTTTACGGTCTCAAATTTTAATTACGCCAGGGATTGCCTTTTCTATAGTAAATTATTCAAAAATTCATTTTTTACTGTCTCAAATTTTAATTACGACAGGGATTGCCTTTTCTCTAGTAAATTATTCAAAAATTAATTTTTTTCTGTCGCAAATTTTAATTACGCCAGGGATTTCCTTTTCTATAGTAAATTTAGCAAAAAATAATTTTTACTGTCTCAAATTTTAATTACGCCAGGGATTGCCTTTCTATAGTAAATTATTCAAAAATTCATTTTTTTACTGTCTCAAATTTTAATTACGCCAGGGATTGCCTTTTCTATAGTAAATTATTCAAATAATAATTTTTTACTGTTGCAAATTTTAATTACGCCAGGGATTGCCTTTTCTATAGTAAATTTTGCAAAAAATAATTTTTTACTGTTGAAATTTTAATTACGCCAGGGATTGCCTTTTCTATAGTAAATTATTCAAAAAATAATTTTTTACTCTCGCAAATTTTAATTACGCCAGGGATTGCCTTTTCTATAGTAAATTATTTCAAAAAATAATTTTTTACTGTCTCAAATTTTAATTACGCCAGGGATTGCCTTTTCTATAGTAAATTTTGCAAAAAATAATTGTATACTGTCTCAAATTTTAATTACGCCAGGGATTGCCTTTTCTATAGTAAATTATTCAAATAATAATTTTTTTCTGTCGCAAATTTTAATTACGCCAGGGATTGCCTTTCTATAGTAAATTGTTTCAAAAAATAATTTTTTACTGTCGCAAATTATAATTACGCCCAGGGATTGCCTTTTCTATAGTAAATTATTCAAAAAATAATTTTTTTCTGTCTCAAATTTTAATTACGCCAGGGATTGCCTTTTCTATAGTAAATTATTCAAAAATTCATTTTTTACGGTCTCAAATTTTAATTACGCCAGGGATTGCCTTTTCTATAGTAAATTATTCAAAAATTCATTTTTTACTGTCTCAAATTTTAATTACGACAGGGATTGCCTTTTCTCTAGTAAATTATTCAAAAATTAATTTTTTTCTGTCGCAAATTTTAATTACGCCAGGGATTTCCTTTTCTATAGTAAATTTAGCAAAAAATAATTTTTACTGTCTCAAATTTTAATTACGCCAGGGATTGCCTTTTCTATAGTAAATTATTCAAAAATTCATTTTTTACTGTCTCAAATTTTAATTACGCCAGGGATTGCCTTTTCTATAGTAAATTATTCAAATAATAATTTTTTACTGTTGCAAATTTTAATTTACGCCAGGGATTGCCTTTTCTATAGTAAATTATTCAAAAATTCATTTGTTACTGTCTCAAATTTTTATTACGCCAGGGATTGCCTTTTCTATAGTAAATTATTCCAAAATTCATTTTTTACTGTCTCAAATTTTAATTACGCCAGGGATTTGCCTTTTCTATAGTAAATTATTCAAAAAATTAATTTTTTTCTGTCGCAAATTTTAATTACGCCAGGGGATTGCCTTTTCTGTAGTAAATTTTGCAAAAAATAATTTTTTACTGTCTCAAATTTTAATTACGCCAGGGATTGCCTTTTCTATAGTAAATTATTCAAAAAATAATTTTTTACTGTCGCAAATTATAATTACGCCAGGGATTGCCTTTTCTATAGTAAATTATTCAAAAGTTCATTTTTTACTGTCTCAAATTTTAAATACGCCAGGGATTGCCTTTTGTATAGTAAATTATTCAAAAATTAATTTTTTTTCTGTCGCAAATTTTAATTACGCCAGGGATTGCCTTTTCTATAGTAAATTATTCAAAGTCGCAAATTATAATTACGCCAGGGATTGCCTTTTCTATAGTAAATTATTCAAAAAATAATTTTTTTCTGTCTCAAATTTTAATTACGCCAGGGATTGCCTTTTCTATAGTAAATTATTCAAAAATTCATTTTTTACGGTCTCAAATTTTAATTACGCCAGGGATTGCCTTTTCTATAGTAAATTATTCAAAATTCATTTTTTACTGTCTCAAATTTTAATTACGACAGGGATTGCCTTTTCTATAGTAAATTATTCAAAAATTAATTTTTTTCTGTCGCAAATTTTAATTACGCCAGGGATTTCCTTTTCTATAGTAAATTTTGCAAAAAATAATTTTTACTGTCTCAAATTTTAATTACGCCAGGGATTGCCTTTTCTATAGTAAATTATTCAAAAATTCATTTTTTACTGTCTCAAATTTTAATTACGCCAGGGATTGCCTTTTCTATAGTAAATTTTGCAAAAAATAATTGTTTAGTGTCGCAAATTTTAATTACGCCTGGGATTGCCTTTTCTATAGTAAATTATTCAAAAAATAATTTTTTATTGTCGCAAATTTTAATTACGCCAGGGATTGCCTTTTCTTTAGTAAATTATTCAAAAAATAATTTTTTACTGTCTCAAATTTTAATTACGCCAGGGATTGCCTTTTCTATAGTAAATTTTGCAAAAAATAATTGTTTACTGTCTCAAATTTTAATTACGCCAGGGATTGCCTTTTCTATAGTAAATTATTCAAATAATAATTTTTTACTGTTGCAAATTTTAATTACGCCAGGGATTGCCTTTTCTATAGTAAATTATTCAAAAATTCATTTTTTACGGTCTCAAATTTTAATTACGCCAGGGATTGCCTTTTCTATAGTAAATTATTCAAAAATTCATTTTTTACTGTCTCAAATTTTAATTACGACAGGGATTGCCTTTTCTATAGTAAATTATTCAAAAATTCATTTTTTTCTGTCGCAAATTTTAATTACGCCAGGGATTGCCTTTGCTATAGTAAATTTTGCAAAAAATAATTTTTTACTGTCGCAAATTATAATTACGCCAGGGATTGCCTTTTCTATAGTAAATTATTCAAAAAATAATTTTTTACTGTCTCAAATTTTAATTACGCCAGGGATTGCCTTTTCTATAGTAAATTTTGCAAAAAATAATTTTTTACCGTCGCAAATTATAATTACGCCAGGGATTGCCTTTTCTATAGTAAATTATTCAAAAAATAGTTTTTTACTGTCTCAAATTTTAATTACGCCAGGGATTGCCTTTTCTATAGTAAATTTTGCAAAAATTCATTTTTTACTGTCTCAAATTTTAATTACGCCAGGGATTGCCTTTTGTATAGTAAATTATTCAAAAAATAATTTTTTATTGTCTCAAATTTTAATTACGCCAGGTATTGACTTTTCTATAGTAAATTATTCAAAAAATAATTTTTTACTGTCTCAAATTTTAATTACGCCAGGGATTGCCTTTTCTATAGTAAATTTTGCAAAAATTCATTTTTTACTGTCTCAAATTTTAATTACGCCAGGGATTGCCTTTTGTATATTAAATTTTTCAAAAAATAATTTTTTACTGTTGCAAATTTTAAATACGCCAGGGATTGCCTTTTCTATAGTAAATTATTCAAAAAATAATTTTTTACTGTCTCAAATTTTAATTACGCCAGGGATTGCCTTTTCTATAGTAAATTTTGCAAAAAATAATTGTATACTGTCTCAAATTTTAATTACGCCAGGGATTGCCTTTTCTATAGTAAATTATTCAAATAATAATTTTTTTCTGTCGCAAATTTTAATTACGCCAGGGATTGCCTTTTCTATAGTAAATTATTCAAAAAATAATTTTTTACTGTCGCAAATTATAATTACGCCAGGGATTGCCTTTTCTATAGTAAATTATTCAAAAAATAATTTTTTTCTGTCTCAAATTTTAATTACGCCAGGGATTGCCTTTTCTATAGTAAATTATTCAAAAATTCATTTTTTACGGTCTCAAATTTTAATTACGCCAGGGATTGCCTTTTCTATAGTAAATTATTCAAAAATTCATTTTTTACTGTCTCAAATTTTAATTACGACAGGGATTGCCTTTTCTCTAGTAAATTATTCAAAAATTAATTTTTTTCTGTCGCAAATTTTAATTACGCCAGGGATTTCCTTTTCTATAGTAAATTTAGCAAAAAATAATTTTTACTGTCTCAAATTTTAATTACGCCAGGGATTGCCTTTTCTATAGTAAATTATTCAAAAATTCATTTTTTACTGTCTCAAATTTTAATTACGCCAGGGATTGCCTTTTCTATAGTAAATTATTCAAATAATAATTTTTTACTGTTGCAAATTTTAATTACGCCAGGGATTGCCTTTTCTATAGTAAATTATTCAAAAATTCATTTGTTACTGTCTCAAATTTTTATTACGCCAGGGATTGCCTTTTCTATAGTAAATTATTCCAAAATTCATTTTTTACTGTCTCAAATTTTAATTACGCCAGGGATTTGCCTTTTCTATAGTAAATTATTCAAAAATTAATTTTTTTCTGTCGCAAATTTTAATTACGCCAGGGATTGCCTTTTCTGTAGTAAATTTTGCAAAAAATAATTTTTTACTGTCTCAAATTTTAATTACGCCAGGGATTGCCTTTTCTATAGTAAATTATTCAAAAAATAATTTTTTACTGTCGCAAATTATAATTACGCCAGGGATTGCCTTTTCTATAGTAAATTATTCAAAAGTTCATTTTTTACTGTCTCAAATTTTAAATACGCCAGGGATTGCCTTTTGTATAGTAAATTATTCAAAAATTAATTTTTTTCTGTCGCAAATTTTAATTACGCCAGGGATTGCCTTTTCTATAGTAAATTATTCAAAAAATAATTTTTTACTGTCGCAAATTATAATTACGCCAGGGATTGCCTTTTCTATAGTAAATTATTCAAAAAATAATTTTTTTCTGTCTCAAATTTTAATTACGCCAGGGATTGCCTTTTCTATAGTAAATTATTCAAAAATTCATTTTTTAAGGTCTCAAATTTTAATTACGCCAGGGATTGCCTTTTCTATAGTAAATTATTCAAAAATTCATTTTTTACTGTCTCAAATTTTAATTACGACAGGGATTGCCTTTTCTATAGTAAATTATTCAAAAATTAATTTTTTTCTGTCGCAAATTTTAATTACGCCAGGGATTTCCTTTTCTATAGTAAATTTTGCAAAAAATAATTTTTACTGTCTCAAATTTTAATTACGCCAGGGATTGCCTTTTCTATAGTAAATTATTCAAAAATTCATTTTTTACTGTCTCAAATTTTAATTACGCCAGGGATTGCCTTTTCTATAGTAAATTTTGCAAAAAATAATTGTTTAGTGTCGCAAATTTTAATTACGCCTGGGATTGCCTTTTCTATAGTAAATTATTCAAAAAATAATTTTTTATTGTCGCAAATTTTAATTACGCCAGGGATTGCCTTTTCTTTAGTAAATTATTCAAAAAATAATTTTTTACTGTCTCAAATTTTAATTA